>VFFE01008203.1:1220417-1232302 GCA_008921705.1 Burhinus oedicnemus | reverse complement strand
TTCTTTTTTTTTTTTTTTCAACTGGTATAGATTATTCAGAATCTCATCAGCAATGAATAGACATATTCAGCTCTTCACAGCGTATTTCCTTTTTTTGCCTGGATAAGTGAACAGGATCAAAACATTTCCCACAGGCATACCTGCCTTTACAGATTCATAATTGACTTTACATGATGAACAATAGCATTAGGTCCAAAACCAAATTTGATGAACATTTTTGCCAATAAATTAATTAGATAGAATACCTGTAGAAAGTGGATCAGAAATTTGGTTTGTAATACTTTGAGGCATTCCCACTTGCATACAGATAATCACTAAGTTTTATGGATATAATGTCCTCCTACATCTTTACTTTCAAAAAATCAGCTGTGCGTAACAGTTAAAAAAAAATAGTGCGTAGTAATACAAATATTTACTGCCAAAAACCAATTAAGTAATGCCTGTAGTTGGCAAGACATTACAGAAAACTGTAAGATGATAACGCTAAGTTTGACTAATTCAGTTTTATTTACATATGACAAACAAGAATCATCTAGTGTGAACTAATATGCTCCATTCCCAACTACCACAAACATTTGATGCAGAAAATTAATTTCTCCATCACTTAGGTGTTTATTCCAACTCCCAAATCCCTCAAAACGTAGAGCCCAGACTCAGCAATGAACCCTATCGAGTATCGGGAAAAACAGTGGAATTATCAGCAGCGAGTGTCACACTTGAAATCTCTCAAAGCGATTATGTCACCTTTTGAAATTTCTTTTTGCATCACAAATTAGAAAGATTTCACATACTATGAGCATAACGTGAGAAATAACACCCACTGTCCACCACAACTGCTTTCAAAAACAGTCTTATCTGTCTTATCAGCTCTAGAGGTCTAACATGACATCAGTCAAAATCTTCAGACTATTTGAGGCATAATTCAAGTAATCTTTCAAAATGAAAACCAAAAGCACGTTGACTCACAAGTCTGTAGTCACTGCTTGTTTGTGCAGGTTTGAAGATTACTCTTCTACGATACAATTATTTGTGGAATATACTAATTACTGTAAGTATAAGTACTGAAAAATGGTTACTGTATAAAAAAACACCTACATCAATAACAAATTTCTTAAATGACAGTTATATATCAATAAACTCATTGATATTGTGCTTTTGAACTACCCTGAGAAGTCATGACCCAGACTATAGTGAATACCATCTTTTTGTCTAGTTTTAATAATGTTTATATATTCACTTGTAAGAAACGTGGTGTCCTGTCAAGAAAATAAATTTGTGTCAAAGTGTTCTCTTTTTATTGCTACAGGGCAGCTTTTTGTCCTTATTGGTCAAGATTTGCCAAGGTCTTGAATAACGACAGCATGTCTAAAAATAATGGTAGAAGAACATTAGCAGCCATGGTAAGTAGCAGAGACAGTTAGAGGGCAACCAGTCTTTCACTCCACGTCCTAAAGCAGAGACAACGCCAATATAAACACGTGGATACGCGAGCTTGATGCTCTCTTAGCCAATATCTGGAACTCATTTTGATTTTCAGATTTTAAATTAAAGAAATATAGCTGAATTAATAATATTGCTTAAACTGTCCTGAAATCTTAAAATCTTAAGCATAGTAAACAATAGACATTTTTTGACTAAAATACAGAAGGAAGAAAAAAAAAATATATACACATATATGTATCCAACACAGTACGATGACAGGACGCTTGATGAAGATTCATCATTTTCTCTCTGTAATTTACATTCAGAAGCTTTTTAATGTAAGCATCATTGATCAGTTTTATCTGATAAGTTCAATGAGGTGGTCCATGCCCTGTGCTCAGAGTTCCTACTCGTATAGCAGATATGAGCTCTACTGCATTTGACTAACTCAGCATAGCAGATATATCCATCAAAAGCTTTCATCGTAATTTAATAAATTCCTAAATAAACTTGGTTATGATTTAATTTAAACATTTTAAATGCTCTGCCGCTAATCGCAGGAGAGTTGCCTTCTCTAATACCAGGGTTGTATGTTCAAAACAAAGCATAAGAAAAATAGTAACAATTACTGTGTCTGATAGATCATTAATAGACCATACCTTTACATTTCTCCCAATGGTTCTGTGGAAAGTGTGCACAAATTTATTGGCATAAATTGTTTCTGCAAACCTGTCATCCATTTTTTCCCAGTTAAAAGTTATCTATTGATAGCTAGAGAGGAAAAGTAACAAAATATCTCAGTTCCTCTTTGGAAATGTAACAAGGAAATAAATACTAGTTTAGATTATCATTGACAAGGGACAATTTGAAAAACTCTGCAAACACATAAGAATCCACCTAATCAGTTTTGAGCAATGAGTACTTTGAAGTTACAGGCAAGTTAATGCCTTCATTATAAAAGATGTAATTTACACTCATAAAGTAATCCATCTTTTTCCAAGATTATTTTCTTTGCAATTCTAGCATAAAGACTTGTATTGATATTTAACTTTAGGCTTGAATCTTTTTGTTTACAGTCTAGGGTATGCTATTAAGGCTCCTCAGAATGACTAGACATCAGTTATTTATACAAAGTTTCGACTGAATTTTTTCTATGATAAATTGCAATTTATAGTTAGCTTAGAAACACATTGATTCAACTATGATATGATCAATATCAATTACATAAAGATAGTTAAGACTTTATAAATGATAAAAAGAGCAAGTTTTTTCAGTTATTAAATGTGATCCTCTTGCATAGATAATGGTAATAGGCAGACCCTGGTTTTCTACTTTACCTTGCCTTTTGAATGCTCTCATATTTGTGTTTTGGTAAAGGCAAGGAACAGAAAAGCCCGTATAAATTTATTGCACTAAACTCTTGTTTACTGCTGCTGTACAGAGCTTAAGCTGAGGACAGAAAAATCCCACCATGAGAGAGACTTTGTCTGACAAGGAAGGAAGGAAGGAAGGAAGGAATGAATTCAGGCAAAATTTGTAAAATCAGGCAAGGGTTCTGCTACTGTGAAAAACGTCTGCAGTATCAAATCCAATGGGTTTTTCCTTACCCTTTGTATGGCCTAAACGAACAGTTGATACTTCACGTTCGTCTTTGGTTGAGGTGTAGAAGGTGAGAATTACATGGCTGTGCAAGCTGAGACCTCATCGCTGATATCAGTGCAGGTAAATTCAAGGGACAGCTGCTTAATTACACATTTTCTCGAATTAGCCTCAAACTGGAAAAAATATATGTTGGTCAAAAAAATTTTGAGGACAGAACTAGGTATAATTAGTGGAAAGACTTCCAATTAAATGAATTTTGCATCAAGCTGTTCTGAGGCTGTCTATGAATACATTGCAGGTATTTTGAAAGACATGTCATAAATTTAATTTCTTAGTTTCTGTCAAGAAGTCCTCTAGAACAAGAAAATTTTTCATTACCTTTCCCGATAAGCTAGAAAAGGAAACATTATACTGACACTTCAGAATTTCTATTTACTATCTGAAATTTTAAATTGTTTTATGAGTCACTCAGGAAACGATAATTCTGGTTTGTCTTAGTTTTCGCAGAGAGGCGAGAAAAACAGAACCCTGTTTTGTATGATGTTGTACTTTTTTATACGTTCACAATTTCACATCTAAACTTTATTCATAAAATCTTTCCCAATGAGTTGGCGAATGCACATTGATATAGATCCCACTGGATCACAACCATACTCATTTTAAGTCAAAATGAAACTGTCCTGTAAAAAGATGTCTTTAAGAAGTAATTTTCTTAGCGGACTTGAGGTACATGGCAATACAAAGGAGATCACGCAAAGAATAGACAGAGAAACGGATTTGCGATCCTGAAATTTCATCCAGTCATGCATCATTTCATCCACAATGGAGGTGACGAGAATGCTGTTCTGTAGTCTTTGGTTGGGAAGCTGTTTTCTCTAAGTTATAGTTTTGCTTGAGTAGAAACTACAAGATAAGACTAGAAGAATTGTCTCATTCGAATACGCTCGTGTCTTAAGAGCGCATTCAAGATATGCCGGAATACGATACTACTCAATTTAAAGTTTGCCCTCATTTAGCTGCATGTTCAGATGACTGCTTCTAACATCTGACCCGCGTATCTTTCCCTTTCTCACCGAGAACAGTTCTGAGTGCAACAGAACATCCAACTAAGAAAATCTTACACGTGCTTTCAAAAATACTACAGAACCAGCCCTGGATTCATTTGACCAAGAACAACTGACAGCAATAAAAAGCCCAGAAGGTGCCTGTGGAGAGGCACCACTGCGTTAGATCAGGAAACACCTTCAACCTTTGTGAGTATATTTTGTAACTTTGGCCAATATGACATCATATTTTCATGTCCTTTTTGCGTTGTAAAACTAACTCATCTCTGCCTAATGTTATAGTTAATTTTATTATTTTTAAAGTGAATAGGTCTGCCTTTTTTTTTTTTTTTTTTTTTCTCATCTTTTTCTACCATCCCCTTTAATTCCTTTTTTTCCAGTTAGCAGAGTAGCCTGAATGGAACACGGCACACCAGAAGCCACAAGGTGAATTTACAGAATAAGATGTACCTTTTCACTCTCCTGTTCACCACGCAGCATTGAGCAGAAACCCTCATTAAATTATCATCAATGATGGCAATGTCTTTCTCTTAAGTGATCACAATTAATTTAGTACCCATCAATGTGCTTACATAATTCAAAAGGTTTCGGGGGGGGAGGAGGTACTTTTCCACAACCTGCTTTAAAGGCATTATCTCTAGGGCTAAAGAGTAGAAAATTGATCTTTTTACAGCTTTAAATGTGACGTACTAATAGATCTATGTTGGGAATACTGTATTTTTCAGTGACATCATAGCATATACGGCCAACCCACATTCCAGTCCCAGCTCATTCATAGGACCGAGCAGTCTGCTACTTGACAGATGTCTGTAAATCCAAGTGAAAATCCAGCCTTGAACAGTTTAAATATGGCAAGCCCAGGTCTATCCCTGCTATGCTGCTAGAAGAGACCTGTAATAAGCCATATAAACTGGGTGCAACAATCTTCTCCATTCCGAGGAGTCCCTTCGATTTGCAAGAAAGCAAAATATGAATTATTTCTAATCTCTGCACTTTGACAGCCCACTCTGAAAGAAGATTAATAAAACCAGTAAATGTGTATCCTGTGGGATCTTTTTTTTTTTCCCTAAGAAAAGGAAGAAGGACAAATCCATGTACCCATGTAAACTTGTATCAATGTGGTTTTTTTATCTCAGTAAAATGAGTTTCATCAAAAGAAGGAATAGCAGGGAGAAAAGCAAAATCCCAAACCTGCAGAAACGAGACAGATACAAAAATCCATAGCATTGTAAATGAACAAAAACATTCTTATACTGAGAATGAACAGCTGCATTTAGGAGATAGGGGCTTCCTTTTTCAGTAGTGGAATTGATTGACGCTAGAGCAGACTGAATTGGGAACTACCTTCTCAAAGTTCAGCCTCGAGGTGCGCTGCATCCCCAGTAATGTCAAGTGGCAATATCACCTGGATTCTGACCTAAAGCAGCCTCCAAAAGCTCTCTGTTCTTCAAATATTTTTTTCTCACTCATGTCCTTAGCTCAAAAATTCAAAACAGAACCAATGTGCCTTTCGAAAAAATGAATTATTCCTATATGGTAAATGAGGGAAAAGCTTTATCAATCGAGACATTGAATAGCATTTCACCTTATGCTTTGCAACCACTGAGTACATCATAGACCTCCATTTCTCAGTATCATGTTCCTGTACTCAGAGACATGTAAAATATTATCCAAAAACCTACTTGCATTTGTTCTCCATCAATAAAAAGCAAAACATTTTACCAAAAGCTGAAAGGAAGAAACTCCATTCCAGTCAAAGCTTTCTAACGAGCAAACAGCCCAGTCCTCAGTTCACTCTTCCCTTGACCAGAGCACCCCTCCTTCTCCCCGTCCCAAACAGACTGAATTTGCCTATTGTGTCTCTAACAAAAGGTAGCAGAGAAATAAAGCTCATGGCACTGAAACAAGCACTGGCTTTTTTTCCAGCCCATCCCCGCAACAGGAGCTGATTATAGCCTCGCTGCACTGCTGAGGGTTAAAGGTGGCTTGAAATAGGAGATTATTTCAGAGAAATAATTTCAGAAATGGACAAATTCTGCTAGATCTCTTTAGTAACAATCCCTTGATAATAATACCTTTTACGTTACCCACTGCATATTTTTTTTTTTTATGGATAGATGTCCATTTTCCTTTCCACCTTCTTCTATTAAAGTAGTTTCAGTATATTCAATTTATAAATGATAATTTCTTATTCCCTACGGTTTGTCACTTTTCCTAGTGGAAATACAGAGCTAAAGATTCAACCATTTCAGAAGGAGCTTTCCAGCTTTCTAACATTGAGTTTGCTGAAAATATTGGGAATGGAGTCTCTGGAATAAAAATTAATTGTTTTATTTATGCTAATAAGCACATTGGCACAAGCTGGTGAAGTCTCAGAATAGTATTGGAGTCTTGCCAAATGTTACTGATATCAGTGAAAATAGTAAAAGCTGCTTCCCTGTGGTAGGTTTTAGTTTCTTCTCCTCTGCCTCTGCTCTTCTCTTTTCATTATAACTTATGTGAACTCTTAAATTTTTACAATAATATGCTTAAAATTTTAATAATTCATAAATTAAATACAATCAATACCTAAAGAAAAATATGGAAATATTCTCACTATAATAAGAGTTGGGTTTTTAAGGAGTAATTACTGTGATGCTTTTTACTTTTCCAACATACACCATGCTTTATTTAATCACTCACAAAACAAATCCATAATACACCTCCCTATGAAGCAGAAATACTGGTTTCATTTGCTTGAGGCTGGGAAGTGGAATAGCTTCTCCCAAGGATGAACAGGCACGAGTGTGTTGCATCAAAGGTTCACAGCTACTGCTGTCCTCAACATTCAGGAAATGGAACTCATGTTTCAGTTGTCAAGTCCCACAATTCCTATACTTTGTTCCAGGATACACGATTTGGGATACTTTTACGAGCAGCATAATTAATCAAAAATCCCTAGCTCTAAGTCATTCTTTAACGACACATTACCAGTGTCATGCAATTTCCCTAAATGACAAATCTCAATGCTACAAACATAGCGAGCGTGATAAAACATTATCTGAAATGCCAGTTTACACACCCAGGTGTTTGACCTCATTTATATTCTTCTTCCACCTAGCACAGATAAAGCACATCTGGCAGTTGATATTTTGTGCGTGAAAGTCTGGCTGAGCCTCATCACAACCAAGTGTGTCCAATTTTCTCTCCCTGCATGAAGCATGTAGTAACGCTGTGCAGCAAAACTTATCTCAACTTCTTCAGCTCATGAATGTTTATCTTCTTTCAACCGCTGCTGCATTTGAAATACAGATGCTTTACACAGCGCAGGTAGAGAGGGGGTTGAAAGTTATTGCTAACACGGGAAAGAAGTACCTTTTCTTTTTCAAGCCACAAACTAAAATGTTTGGGTTTTCCTCCTATGTAACCACAGAAACCACCTGAAACAGGCAAATATCTTCTATAGTGACATCCATAACCGCATCTCTGTGGAACATGGGAGCAACACCATCCCTGTCCCTTTCCAGCCAACCTGAAAGCACCTTCCAACCCATCTGGAAGGTTGTCCCAAGACAGAACAAGCATTTTGAGTTGAGAAAAATCCTTCAGCACTGACCCCAGCAGGAACTACAGCTCCAAGAGCAAAATGCAATCCTCTTCCACATCAAAGGAGGTTGTAGTGAGATGGGAGCTGGTCTCTTCTCCCAAGTAACAGGCGATAGGACAAGAGGAAACGGGTTCAAGTTGCGCCAGGGGAGGTTTAGGCTGGACATTGGGAAAAAATTTTTCACTGGAAGAGTTATCAAACATTGGAAGAGGCTGCACAGGGAGGTGGTTGAGTCACCATCCCTAGATGTGTTTAAAAGTCGTGTAGATGTGGTGCTTAGAGACATGGTTTAGTGGCAGACCTGGTAGAGTAGGGTCAATGGTTGGACTGGATGATCTTAAAGGTCTTTTCCAACTTAAATGATTCTATGATTCTAAATCCACCCCATGCTAATAGAGCTCCCAGGACAAAAGCAATGTTATTACACTCGTGTTTTAATTAAGATGTTACGAGTGTTTGCATTGTTCACAGTTAGTTCTTTTACCCTTGATTTCCCCACCACTGTTTTCCCCCTTTCCTTCCTCTGTTCTTTCCCTGGATTACTACTGCCATCATATATATAAGCGTGTCCACACAGAAGAGGAACAGGCTAAACAACAAAGCACAGGAAGCCAAAAATCCCATCTCTGTGGCTTTTTGAAGTAACTTCGATCTCACTACAACTTTTCTGACCTTATTTAACATTTTTATTTCACTTGCTCATTCCCATACTTCTAACAGAAAACAAGTGATTTTTTTTCTTTTTCTTTTTTCTAAATCAATAAAAAGAATCAGAATTGAAACAAAGTACTTTTATCACCATAAAAGGTCTGACCAGATGTATAACTGAAGCGGGAATCGGTTACATGCCTGAGACTTCACACGCTACAGTATTACCTGTGATGTTGTCAGAGAACAGCAGAATAGAAGGATAGAAGGATGCTCCTCTTTGTCACAAAGTAGACTGCCAAAAAGTGAAAATCATTAGAGTTCTGATGAACGTTCAGTATAAAACCTCATTACGTGGTTTCAGATTCCATTTCAAACTTGGAATTCTATGATTCTAATTCACTCCAGCTTTTTCTACAGGTTAAAACCAGATATTCCTCATTTTCCCTTGGACTGTTCTGTGGGGTTTTTTATCTGCAATTATCTTTGCTGCCTGTTCTCCTGACCATTAGTGGTACTTCACCTAAACACCCCATGGGTCTTTCCTGATTTTATGCCTCCATGTTTTACAGTTTATTTTCTTTCTAAGATTGAGTTGACACTTTAAAAAGGAACGCGTTATGGCAGGTTGAGTCAGTCATAATGTGTTTTGGAATATAGTGAGAAATTATTTATGCCAAACAAAAAAGTTTGAAGCGTATTGGACAAGGGTGTAAAAAAATGCAGGTACCTTCATGGCTGAAAGTGCTGGGTACTCTGAAATGAGACTTTTCATAAGGTTTCTCCTTTTAAAAATAGAAGGGAAAAATAAGCCAGGTTTCCTTACTGTTTCAAAATCACTAACTACTACTGAACTTTTATGAGATTCTGAAAGTCTTCACACTACATAATTTATACAATGTCATTGTGGTTTAACCCTGTAGGCAGCTCATCCCCACCCGGCCGCTCGCTCGCTGCCCCGCAGTGGGATGGGGAGAGAATTGGAAGAATAAAAGCGAGACAACTTGTGTGTTAAGGTAAAGACAGTTTAACAGGGAAAGCAAAAGCTGCACATGCAAACAAAGCAAGAAATTCATTCACTACTTCCCATCAGCAGGCAGACATCTACCCACTTCCAGGAAAGCAGGGCCCCCATCACACATTCTTCAGAAATAAAAGTATTATTATGGTATAAAACGTGAATGAACCCAAGCTGATTCCTCAAAAAGGACAAGAAAAAAAAACAACGTATAGAATTGTATCAGCTCCTTCTATAAGATGTAGGAAAGAAAACAGAATCATAGCATGGTTTGGGTTGGAAGGGACCTTAAAGATCACCTTGTCCAGCTCCTCTGCCATGGGTAGCGACACCTCCCACTAGACCAGATTGCTCAAATAGCAGAGATTCATGTTGTACTTTGTACAACCTCACTTGAAAATATAAGACACTAGTCATTTTGTTTGCAATAAACAGCAGAAGGGAATGTTTTTAACGTCAAAGTTGCTTAGATACATAGCCCTACTTAAATCAGTATGAATAAAGCATCTAAAAACATTATTTGTAATCTGGGCCTATGGTGCTTGTACATCAGAATAATCAAGAGAGATTTAGTACGCATGGTTTGTTTCCCTGAAGGTTGAGCAAGAGTTGTGGTCAGCCAGCATCAGAAGTGACTCAAGATGAACGGATAAATAAGTTTCACAGATTTAAGCTTCTGTTGTGGACTGAGGCATTTGCACATAAGGACAACCCTTCTGTACTGATCAGCAATCCTCACCTATTCCAATGGCAACAAGCTTCCTATGGGATTTACTGTGTTATCGCATTGCCATCTGTGCTGGTGTCATGTTGTGGAAAGGTCTGAAAGCATGGATAGGAATTATGGTGATGTTAATTTTTACAGGAAATATTGCCTGGCTAATAGCATTTGGCCATGCTCTCATTCTTCCACAGCTTCAACTGCTCTAAAAATCAAGGAACACCCATCACACTAACATTAAGTGACCTTATGGTACTGTCACAGACACCGAGTTCTCTCCAAGATAGGAAAGGCAACATCCCTCAAATTAAAGGAAAAAAAGCTTTTCTTAATTGTGGGGTGGATTGTTTGTAGTTGGGGTAGTTTGTGGGGTTTTTTCCCCAGTTATTTTGTTAACTACTGATTGACTAATGCATTTGGGGTTGGGGGGAGAAACAATAAGATAGAGAGATTTTGACATCCTGTGTTAACAGAAAGTACAACGATTTCAGAATCACTTTGCACACTACAACACAGTTTAACTCTTTCTTTAGTCTTTGCTCTTTATCATTGAGTACAAGGTACCAACAGCTCATCTTTAACCAGTCACTCCAAATTCCAGGAACGTCACAGTAAGAGGAGCTAAATAGCACTTATTCTGCCACTATGTTTTTGCATGAAATAGATTGTAATTATGATAGTATATTCAAAGAGACACATCACCTCATTGTGATTCCCATGAAGAATCAGCATGCTTTGTGATATTTCCAATTTAATACACAAGCGGGGAAGATAGGAAAAAGAGAAAGATAAGGAAGACTGAGAAGAATAGAGTAGAATTCTTATAACAGAAAATAAAACTGTAAGAAGTCAAGAGAGCCAGAACTTGAAAGAAGATACCTGGGAAAAAGAAAAGCAAAAAGGACGTAAGGCAGTCTATAAAGAAATACAGATCTTAACGAAAAATTTAAAATTATAAGTAAATCCTAGAGAAGAATGGAAAGAAAAAGTAAGAGTGAGAACAACACTAAAGAAAACCACAGTCTGGAGAGTGCTATAGACTCACCAGACAGTTCACACAGCAGGAATGTATCATAATTTTATGTACCTTAAACATTGCATCTTCCCTTTAGTGCTTTTTTTAATCCATTCCACCCTCTGAAGATGACGGAGCAGGAGGAGAGCTGGGTAAAGCACAGGTGTTCTAGGTTTCCTAACTACTCCAAATGACACTTGACATCACAGAGCCAGGGCTGTGCTGAAGGCAAAGAGATGAAGCTTTCTTTGCTTCTGCAAAGCCATCTGCCATACCCTGGGTCTGCAGAACCGTTCCAGGTGGTGCACAACCTGGTTAAATCCAGGCTCTGTCCAGTTGGATACACAAATGAGATGTTTATGCTAGGAGGGATTTTCAAGCTTCTTTGCAGATAACCGCTCAGCTGGCAGGCTCTGCCTCGCTGCTCTTGGAGCGGAGACCAAGGCCACAACAGCGAAGCCTTTGTCTTCCCAACCAGTGCTGCTCGGGGTTGTGTTCAAGGGTGCTATAACATGGACTCACCTGCAGTCTGCAAGATGGACCTACGCTTTGTAACTAAAAAGGACCAAACTGACTGTGCTCCTCTTCCCGCGAGAGCTGGAAGAGCTGTAGCAAGATGATTCTACTTGTTCAAAAGTATCTTGCAGGCTTAAAAGTCAGACAAAAAAGCCCCCAATCCACGCTAGACATTCAAATAATCAGATTGCTGGTGGAAACATCAAGTGGGACAGAGGAAGGAAACAGGGAAGTCTTCCAAGGAAAAATAGCTGAAACATGGGATGTGACTCTTAATCCTAGAACTCCTTGCT
>VFFE01008203.1:1140525-1151621 GCA_008921705.1 Burhinus oedicnemus | reverse complement strand
TAAGACAGTACCGTGAACCAGCAAAGTGTAGCACTTCTGGTAGTGTAATTTGCAAAAAGAGGACAAAACGAGTCTCATAGTTCACTGTGACAACATTTGCATGTGCAAACTTCAATTTAGTAGCATTAAAATTCATGTTTGAATACCGTAGGAACTAAGAATAATTACACATTTACTTTTCTGAATGCAAGATTGCATTAGGCAATGAAGTTCATGAAGTATTTATCCTGTTACTGACAATCAAAGGGAAACGTTTTAGGCAAAGTCTAGTTTTATGCAAGTCTGTTATCAAAGGAATTTCTCTATTCAACTTTCTCTTCCAGTTTTTTGTTTAAGTAGAAGGTGACACTGAAAAAAGTAATTACTACTAAATAAAGACAAACCAAAATAACCCAGGAGAAAAGGAGGAAGAAATCTCTCTGGATGGGTCTCTGTTGTTGTAACTAAATGAAGGCAGAATTTCCCTTTGGCAAAAGGAGAATATTGGAGTGAGTTTGGATCTACCGCTTGTTTATTAAATTGGGACTCATCTTTGAGAGTAGAAGAGCCAGCACTTTGGCTTTATGAGACAGATTTATTGATGAGGGTACACATCACTTTCTACTCTATATTTCTGAAGACACTTTACATTTATTTTGATGTGTCAATGCATTATTATCAAACTGCTGCAGAAAACAGAGTCATTGTCCCCCTGGATGAGGGGACAGAGCGTATCCTCAACAAATTCATTGGTGATACCAAACTGGGAGGGGTGGCTGACACTCCAGAGGGCTGCGCTGCCATCCAGTGTGACCTGGACAGGCTGGAGTGCTGGGCAGAGAAGAACCTAATGAGGTTCAACAAGAGCAAGCGTAGGGTCCTGCACCTGGGGAGGAAGAATGCCGGGCACCAATATAGGCTAGGGGTGGACCTGCTAGAAAGCAGTTCTGAGGAGAAGGATCTGGAGGTCCTGGTAGACAGTAAATTATCCATGAGCCAGCAGTGTGCCCTTGTCGCCAGGAAGGCCAATGGAATCCTGGGCTGCATAGGGAAGAGGGTGGCCAGTGGGTCGAGGGAGGTCATTCTCCCCCTCTACTCCTCACTGGTGGGGCCACAGCTGGAATACTGTGTCCAGTTCTGGGCTCCCCAGCTCAAGCGGGACAGGGAACTACTGGAGAGAGTCCAGCATAGGGCAACAAAGGTGACTGGGGGGATTGGAGCACCTCCCTTATGAGGAAAGGCTGAGAGAGCTGGGACTCGAGCCTGGGGAAGAGAAGGCTGAGGGGAGACCTTACTCTTGCTTAGAAGTATCTAAAGGGTGGGTTGAAGGAGGATGGAGGCAGACTCTTTTCAGTGGTTCCCAGTGACAGGACGAGGGGCAACGGGCACAAGCTGGAACATCAGAAGTTCCATTCAAACCTAAGAAAAAACTTCTTTACGGTGAGGGTGACAGAGCACTGGAACAGGCTGCCCAGGGAGGTGGTGGAGTCCCCTTCTCTGGAGATTTTCAAGACCTGCCTGGATGCAGTCCTGAGTAATGTGCTCTAGGCATTCCCGCATCAGCAGGGGAGTTGGACTAGATGATCTCTAGAGGTCCCTTCCAACTCTGAAAATTCCGTGATTGTTTAATTTCATGTCTTTGTCTTTTTGCAGTCATACCAGCATGTTTTTCCTACCGGAGGATAGTCTGATAAAGTTCTTGCCCCTTTTCCAGAGTAAGCATTTGATATTTGAGATTTCTGAAAGTATACTAAAAAAAGCTATTTAGAAATACGTAACAGGATTTGAGGACATGTTACCAAAACAAAACAGAGTAGGATAACATAGCATGTCAATAACAACTGTGTCAACAAAATCCAGCAGATTTTATGGTTCCCAAGTACTTCACAGGGACAAGGAGAAAAACTTTGTTTTTAATTTTGTTCTGTGAATCCCAGTCTCCCAACCCAGACTAGCTAACACCAAGGCAAGGAAGAATTCATGCTGGACCGTCCTTGCTCCAGGCGTGCTCCAGACAGGGCAAGACAGAGAGTTACTTGGGCAAAGTCTACTGCTCCTTCCTCTTCAAAATCCCAAAGATAAATCAGACTAGTAAGGGGGATACAGAAATACCTTGAAACGATGCTTTTAATGCTCATTTAAGATCTGTGTAGTCAGGGTTTACACAACAAAACATCAGTTTAGAATTGAAACATTCAAAAAGCAAAGAGTACTCGTGATGTACATTTGAAAATGGAGTATTACTCTTCCCCTTATCACACATACAATTACATTCCTTACAGCTTTTAGGTTGTTTTTCACTGATACTTCATACCGATACTTTCTATCGCGTCCTCCTGAGAGAGACTGTGCCAGCTGAAGCTTCAAATAGGCAAGGAAAATATGTGAGCATCCAGAAAATAAGAGCAGGCTAAAAGCTCAAGATAACTCAGGAAGTAGACTCTTTTCTTCCTGAACTGTCAAACAACAGGTATGGTTGCCAAGTTCATTTCTAGTCTCCTTCTGGAGTCTATTTAGCTATTTGTTCAGTCCTGATATCACATCTACCACAGATATGTAAAGTTAAAAAAAGCTTTTAAGACATTTTTCTATTTACAGGTTTATAGACCTGAAGATCACTGTCCAACAAAGTTGGAAGAAAGAAAAAAATAAATTAAATCTCCGCAGAGAAAGGAGAGTGGAAACATTGATCTTAACAGGTCAGACAGTCCAAAGCCCTTCAGGAAAATCGTAGCTGGTGCGCACTGACACTAACCTTGTGAGCTCACCCTCAGTTCGTAAGACCCTGAGCCTGAGTAAACGGAAGCCAGATCAAGTTTCCAAACACGCACATAGAGGTATACTTAAAAATTTAACAAGAATAATAATACCCCAGCAGTTCAGTTAAGCTAGACACAAGCTTTGGTTCCTAGTATTCTCTGTGAACAGAGTTTAATATTCCAACTCTGTAGCACTATGTGCAAGCAGTGGAGCACCCAGCCAGTCGCGCTGCATCACCCCGCACATGCTGCCGGGACGTGGAGCCTCCCGTAAGAGTTATTTCAGCTTATTAATATCGCTGTCACATGTAGTCACCCCGTTCCTAAAACATTCCCTCTGGTGGTGATTCCGTATCAATGAAAAAGGGCGTACTCTGTAGTAAAAACAGAACTGATGGATTGAGAAATGACAGGGTAAAAGGAAACAAAAAACCCTACACCAAAGACAACGTTTGGCAGCCTGCCACACAAGTCCCAAAGTATCTGTGGGGAGGAAGTTTCAGAAGAGCTTACAAGGAATTTTTGCCAGGTGGAAACACTGGCAAGAGGAAAAAAAAATACACCCGATATTTACACATATAGATTCCTTTCCTTCTCCTCTTGATATATATTTATTTTTACATGAAATATGGACACATGTAGTTTACATGGGATATTAAATACACTTTTGTTCTGCATTGTAAGTGCAAGATTTTTCTTGGAGGTAATATAACTATGAATTTTAGGCTAGGAAATGAAACCTCCTAATTTCTTTCAAATACTAACCCTCAAAAACAAGTTTAAAATATTAAAAAGAATTCAGTTTTAAATCTCAAGTTGTTCATGCTGAAACCTACCCCACAAGTCAGAACAGAAACAATATATTTGATTTTTGTTGCTCTGTATTTCTCATTAGCTCTAAGTTCCATGAAGTTGATCTACTTGTAGTTATCTTTCAAAACCCAAATGTAAACTCAGAGCAAACCATGTAACATGAGAAAAATGTTTGTTTGTCACGTTAATTTTAATGTTTTTAGTTACTACATTAGGATATAGATTTTCTAAATAATTATATTTGCATATATTTGCAGTGTAACGCTACAATAAAGGAAATCAATCTTTTGTCTGCTTCTCTTTCCTCCTACTAGCTTCTGAAGTAGGAGACAAACCCAATACTAGGTACTATGTGTAAGATTTACACTTTTTCAAGTTTCACCATTTCAATCTGCGTATTACTCGATTCATCATCGGTCATATTTAACAGAGCTCACACTAGTTTTGAATTCTTCCGATTTTGACACAACATGTCAAACTGCAGCATTATCCCATAACAAATAACATGTTACATTGTTAAATTTCAGCTTTTCCATGAAAGGCTCTGACACCTAACGCAATAGGTCATAATGCAAGTCTCTACAAGACGCAAATGCTTTAGGTAAATTGATGCTGGAAATACAAACCTTACCTAATCTTTATAGCTTTACGTTTAAAGTATATTTTTCAAAAGACTGTGCCGGAAGCTTTGTAATCTAATATATATTTCTAGCTTGGGAGCTAACAGACATTTTTTTAAGACAGGAACTGGGTAATTAAGTTGCATCAATATTTTTCAGCACAACTGTACAATACCTACTACCAGCTGAAAAATATTTTTTCATTAGGATGACACGTGTTGTGTTGCCATAAAATGGCACCACTTTTTTTCTAATTGAGCAAGCTCAATCAAAAAAAAATCAAACACAAAACCAAATAAAAAAAATAAAAATAACCCATAAACACATCTTTATTGGTATAATAGTTGTTACCCTTCCTGTACACCAAACTGCAGATGCTGAAATCTAGCTCTGCTTTCCCTGAAGTAACATACTCTTTCACCTTGTCCGATGCAACCAAACCCATTAATCTTTTCAATTTATGTAACATATGAATTCTTGAAATTATATTTGAGATTATGAGAAATCTCAAATCTAATCCCACTCTGATTTACATTGGGTCTCATTCAAAACCAGTAATGTGCCCCAAGTACCTGCCAACAGGTGGCTCCCCCCGCCCCAATGACTGTTAAATTACAGGAGGAAATCAAATAGAAGATTTGGGGTTAGAGACCTTTAGCAACAGGTACGTACATACACAGGAGTAAAAAAGAAATAATCTCACATATGGAAAAGTTAATACTTTGTCCAAAGACTGGTATCTCCACAGAAGAAAAAAAATATCAAAAATCCACAATCAAAAAGCCCTAAAGGAGAGCGCTAGGGATGAACACGCTTGGCATGGAGTTGAGAGGAGGTTAAGGAGATAGGGGCTAAATGTGAATGGAAAGTCAGCAGAAAACAGGAGCTTACGTGTGTCACCAGGGAAGAAGTTCTCCTCTGCTCTTCCCTCCAAGAAGTGCAGGAGTCCGTTACTGATTGATCTTTAAAAAGTCGTTCTGACCTCTTCTCAGCGTAGGGTAATCTCAATCAATCTCTCTTTACTCCCACTAACCCCTAAGCACGAGGAATACAATCAAATACAAACCCATGTATGAGAGCTGAATGCCAGACAGAAAGTAGCAGCAGACTGCTAGTAGACAAGCAATAGACCTCGCTTCATACTGGAAAGCAACGTTTAGGGCAGTAAAAAATGCTGGTGTTTGTTCAAAACATAGATATTCCCGTGAACACAAGGGAGAAGAGAAAGATGATTAGAATTTGGGAAGGTAGATAAGAAATATGGTCAGAAACAGATGTGTGAGGATGTAACTAAGGAGTAAGATGAGATTCATCTTACTAAACTGTGAAACAGCTTAACAAAAGGAAATTATGGTCTTATCACTTCATTCTTTTTCTCCCCTGACGTTTCTTTTGCCAAAAAAATTTTACACAGGTAGAAGGTATGTTCCCCTATTCAATACTTTTCTGCACCTTTAGTCTGGAAAAAAAACACATTTAGGCCATCGCCATAGTTAACCTCTCTGTGTTCAGGTGTTTTTTGAAGGGAAAGCTTGTTTTCCATTGCGCAGGCAAGCCTATCAAAAGTTTCCTGTTGTATTTTCTCTTCATCACCCAACATATCTGTCATTTTCAGACTAAGTTTATTTCATGCAAGAGTAAGACAGGAGGTGGGGAGGAAGAAGAGTGCCGGAAGATTCCCCCATCCCCTGCAATCGTAATCTTCTAGTTCCTAGTTGTCACCTATGTGTCTCCAACCAGAATATTAATAGATAGAATTGAAATTCTTGCATCTTTATATACTCTTGAAAACCTAATGTTTCCCTTACTCTTGTTATACTCACTTCTGTTAGTCTTACAAAAAATTAAGCGACTGACATCAAGAAATGAAGGTTGAAGCAAACAAATAGTTAAAAATAGGATAGAATAAAAACAGATTTCTATATCCCAAGTGACTTCTGTAACCACTGGGACAAAGGCTTGGGTGGAGGAAACTCATCTCCGTAAAACCCAAGAAAACCCACAAGAAAAAACCCCATACACCTTAAGAAAAAACCCCAAACAAGCAAAAAAGCCCACAACACCCCCCAACACCAAGAATCAGGGCTGCTCATCTCAGTGGGGATTGAACATTACTGAGTATTTGCAGACCACTGGATAATTTTAGTGACAGAAATAGATGCCAACAGAACTAGGTGAATTTTGCAGGTCACAAGCTTGATCTGAAGAGGAACTTCAGACCCTAAATCCTTCCTGGCTCTGACCTGTTATACTCCCCAGACCCCGCACCCAACAGAGTGTTGAGGTGCTTAACAATAAGAGCTCTAATTATGCTGCTTGTATTTGGTGAAAGCCAGCAGGAAGCTTATAAAAAAACAGTTCCAACATTGTCATTTGCAAACACAAATACTGCACAAACAAGGCAGACTATCACATTCATTTCAACTCTGTCTAAGATATCACTTAGGAGAACAGTGAATAAACCTGAATCATTCTGAAGTATTGTAGTACAAGTGGCAATAAAACAAGATAGATTCTGCAACCACGTTGTAAAAGGCTGCTGTATTTTATTCAATACTGCACGTCAAAACTCTGGAGTGATTGTGTTGACTTCATCTATGCTTGAAAAAAATTAAGATTTTTACATCTCAGTATAAACTCTACACAGTTTGGATATATCCGTGTTGTGTAAAATTCCATTTGTGACTTTTAGTAACAAAACCAAATTTATTTCATGATTTATCAATGTTTACAGAACTAGGTGAGGTTATCTGAAAAACAGAGAAAAATTTTCTTTTCAAGTCTATACTAAGAACACAGGCAGAGTAGGAAGTTTGAATTAAAATAAACTCCATACATCTGGTCTTATGATTTTTTTTTTTTTTATAACAGGCTACCTGCACCCTTGCTTCATCTTGTCCCTTTTTCACCAGTTCCCCGGGGTTTAGGGTCAGTCTTGCATGGGGGAAAGAGAAGACGTCATCTCTCCCCTCCCTTAAGTGAGGCATCCGCAAGCCAGGTACATAGGTCAGTATCTGACTTATTGCTATCCCAGACCTTCCAGCCTTCAATTCCCAGAGGCGCCTAGAAAGCCAAATATTCATCCATCAACTTTATCACAAATTCTGACGGCTGTAATAAGCACTTGAGCAGCAGCTTAAGTTATTTTTCTTCAGCTGCTTGGGGGGGTAAGAGAGGGGAAGGTTTTCCTTGTTCGTTTCCAGCTTTAATTTGAGCTATTTTTAATGAGACACATTTGCCAGATAAAACCATTGGTAGAAATATTAGCCTGCAGGCTATTTCCTCCTGCTTATAAAGTCTACATTCAGATATTGTTTTTCCCATCTAATATTAAGACCACTCATGAGCAATCTGCCTTAAAAAGCTCGCACTTCCAACTGATAGCTTCTCAAATGGTTCACGAGTCACTGAGCACTCAGAAGACTGAAACAAAACTGATTGTGTGAACATAAAAATGTATTTAAAATTCATTTTGCTATAGATGTTGCATTATTTTTCATAATAAAGTTTTAAAATTTCAGATAACTAAATGTCAACTGATTTACCATTGGCTCTTACGATGTGATTAAGCCATGACTCGTTGCAACAGTTGGCTACGTCTGACCCACGCTCATGTTTCTTGTTGAGCCTACCTTTTGGCTAGTGGGCTAAAACTGAAAGCAATCAATTGTTTTCTGTATCTTGTATATTTGTCCACTCCACAAATATAACAATTTAACATCCAGGATACAGGATCAAAACCTGACCAGTTGAAAACTCACCTCATCCATCATATATTCAAAAAGGTATTACTTGATACTTGAAATGCAGTAAAAGCAAATCTGAGCCCAAGTATCGGCCAGGAGGTTTAATTCTTCTTCACATATAAACCACTTTCTTCACATTCTGCATAAAACCCATCTTTCAGAAAATAAGTTTAAGAACCTAATTACTTGGAGAATGACTGCTGCTCAGCACAGAGCTGTACAGTGCTGTACGACTGCCTACATGAGGTTAAGATTCAGGGCGCTCCGTCTTAAAATTGTATCGTGCTGAAGCTTTGTCAGGAGCAAGATTCAAGCTCAAGAAGAACTCCCCACAAAGTATCATTTAGAGGTTATATGAGGTTTCCCCAAATATCACAGAGTAAGGAAAAAAAAAAAAAAATCTTCTGTTTTTCTTGTGCAAAACATGAGTGATTTAGTAGACTTCGCATGTGGCCAAGAGCTAGCTATGTGATATTTTATGAAGATAAAGAGTCATCTTCATTTATTCTGTTGGACTGTAGACTACAGAAGGATTGCAAAGGGTTACACATGAAGTTTGTAGCAGCCCTGAAAAACCGTTGTGGATTTTGATTAATAGTAAAAGCTACATTTCAATAGCCAGTTGTATACCAGTTAAAATGGAAGTCACTTCTTTTTATAAACATAGCTCTTCGGCAACTAGTTGGAGAAGGACCTGGTGGCAAACATTTCCAATTTTAATCTGCCCTGGAGCAAGCTATAGAGCTCCCTAGTACGAGATTTGACCGAGCCTTGTAGCAAATCAGGTCAGAGGCAGCCCAGAGAGAACATGACATTGTCAGACTGACACACAAGCTGCATTTAATAACCCATACCGCAGTGAAGCTCACTGGGCTGTTGCCAGCCACTTCAGATTATTGTGACAAATCCGGATAAAAGTAAATACAGATACATTCATAGCTTCCCCCCTTTACTCTAAGGTGTAAACGTTTATTCCACAAATATCTCCAGGGCCAGTAATCAGCAACAGGCAACGTGTATTCTAGCCAGAAAGCTGTTACCACAAGGAGGTACTGGTGTCCTGAGACCACGTAACAATGGGGACAAAAACCTGCCAGTTGTTTTTATAGTATTTGCAGTTCTTAAAGAGCATACCTGAAGGCTCTGTTGGGATCAACCCTAGTTAATAAACATTTTGTCTGCTCTATTACTATTTAGCAGGAGAACAAAAATGTTTAATATAAGTGGTTAACTGTATTTCTGGATTTTACTTTCCTGATGAAGAACAAGATTTATTATTGCAATAAATACCACTGACTTGGGAGGAATGGGAGTGTGACCGCTGCCGCAAGCAATGACAGCACGAAGGGCTTCAGCATGAATAAGGTTGCCTGCACTTATCTACTGGCAAAGCAAACTTTGCTTTTGGGAACAAGTATCCCTGAACTTGTTTGTTAATTTGTTTAGAAATATAATCTGCACCATTCAAAGTAATAGATCTAACATCCAGGTAACAAAATAGATATGACTCTCTTTTCACAGTTCCCTTCTTCATTCCATTAGAATGTCATGAAAGCTTAGGTGTTCCATAGACTTCTCTGTAAGATCATTTTATGATTTGCTTCTTGCCTGCTTCCAGAATACCTTGTGCTGAGGCTCCCTTTGGATCACCTGACTGGCACTGCTGTAATGCCATCCCCCTCTAGATCTCCATCCCATGGGCACAGCATACGAATCACCACCTCACAAACCCAATAAATCACAAGTTAAACATCTCTTTAAAATGAACGTACTTAAAAAGAAACAAGTATTTAAATGGTCTTTTTTAAAGACTTTTTTGAAAATAAAAAGAATATATTTTATTCTGAATGGAAGATAATTACTAGTATCTTGGCTGCATGCATTTAATTGTAGAGCTGACAGAATTCTATTTCAAGTTAGTGGTATAAACAAACATCCCATCTAAACTAAGATACTGATATCACATGTTCAGTTGTTTGGGTGGGTTTTTTTGTTTGTTTGATTTTTTTTTTTAAAGAGAGTGTGTGAGTACACACACACACACACGCTCCCTTCCACATGAGCACCAATCCCACCAGCATCCCAGCTACTCGATCACAATAACCAGTTCTCCCTCAGTTGACAAAAATAACCATTTCCCAAAGCGCATATTCACATTACTCTGCGTATTTTCTATTGCATTCAGCGATACCAATACAGTTATTTTGTAATGCTTTAATTAATTTTTGGAAACTGCTCTTGTTTTGGTAAAGCTCTCTCTTACGGAACTAGTTCTGACCAGGATTATCTTGGGAAGGTAACAAACGGATGTACTCAATGTAGTAAGTTTACATACCCAGCACAATATTTATATGAGCATGCAAATGAAGTGAAATCGATATGAAGCCTGGAAGGGGGAGGAATTTCAGAAAAGCAGTACACACAACTATCTCCAATACGAAGCTGCCTTTAAAGAAAGTATTTATAAATACTCCCCCTTCCAGTTTTTCGTATAGATTCCATCCCATTTTCCATTATGCTGATGGAAATCCTTGTGTCAAACAAATGTGATAGGAATGTGTGCAATGACAAGGGGATAGACTTCTTTACCTTCGAAGCCTGTAGAGGAAAGGAAACTTCACTCTTTGTATGGCCGTGTTGTCTGGCAAGACAAGGATTTCCACCGGTAAAAGAACAAACTGTAGAAATGTATTCAAGAACTATTACACAGCCACTTAGCCCTTCACAAATCCAAAGACATTTAAACACCCAGGTTGTTATAAATGATGTATTTGTAGAAAGAACAGTTTGGAATATCCTAAATATCAGTGTTTCAAACCAAGCCCAAGAGCGTTCCACATCACATCACTTGCAGGTGCATTTGCTGCTCTAAACCTGTCAGGTACCAACATGACATATTATTATCCCATAAGAGCAATAAGTATAGGATTTTAAGGTCATCTAAACATTACCTCTGTCTATATCTGCTTCTAGAGCATATAAACCAGGTTTTGATTCCAAAACTAACATTGTCTATTTTTTTGTATGAACTCCCATAGCCAAGGTAGATATTAAAATCCTTGTTTGGAATAAGTTTTTTTGTTTGGTTGCTTGGGGGTTTTTTTGTGGGTTTTTTTTGTTTGGTTGGTTGGTTGCTTGGGGGTTTTTTTGTGGGTTTTTTTTGTTTGTTTGGTTGGTTG
>VFFE01008203.1:1129199-1140505 GCA_008921705.1 Burhinus oedicnemus | reverse complement strand
TGTTTGGGGGTTTTTGGGGTTGGTTTTTTTGTTTGTTTGGGTTTTTTTGTTTGTTTGGGGGTTTTGGTTTTTTTGTTTGGTTTTTGGTTTTTTTTATTTGTTTGTTTTTTTTAATTTCAAGCATCGATTTTTTTACCCTTATCTGTGAAAATGTTCAAGTCTGCATATTAGTTCAGTTCTGGACAGGTTACCCGAGTTGTGTGTATCCAGCAGTAGAGATGCCCACAATATTGACAGCCTATTAAAGACCACCTATGTGTTCGCAAATTAACATGCAATTTAAGAATTACTCCAATGTAGAATACTCAGAATAAAAGCAACATTAAAGTCCTTTTATACCAACTATGGTCCTCAGTTATGGAGTAATGAAAATGTAGTACAAAAGAATGCCAGCATAAAATCTTACCAACTCAGTAAATTCTTAATATACTTGAATTGGATAAGTTATTTGTCACTGTGCACTTAATGGTCCTCAAAAGGCTGGAATAGTTGAAAAGCAGCAACGTGAAAGATTTCAGCTTGCTAGGCATAACTGTTGCAAAGGAGAACCACTGTTGACATGAGATATTTCACTGGTACCACCATCGAGGGGGGCCAGTTTTCAAACAAGGAGCAGAGTTTTCGCACAGTAGTTAAGCTCCATCAGGCTGAGCACTGATTCTGGTGAATCTTTGCAGCTCTAGAAAAACCTAAACATTGACACATTCTGGAATCATGTTATTTTTGTGACTAACAGCTATCTGGCCCAACACAGGATGATTTTGTTGCATCAGTACAGAAGTGTTCTAGAGTGCATCCCAAACCTTGTAACTAGTATTAAGACTTACAGATACGCTACCTCAGAGCTTTTAAGTATGTTACGCCCAAATTAAACCAGGAAAAATAAATAGTCCCTGACAAAATGGGACTATTTTCTCCAGCTAAACCAACACAAATTCTGCTGACACATTGAGAAGGCAGTGAGTCAAAAGTCTGGAATATTACGTTCAATTAATACCAGCCTTCTGCGTTTAACATTTCTTGCAGAAAAAAAGGGAGTTTGCATCTTCCCCTTCCTACGCACATGTAAATGTAGTCACAGGTATTTTATTTGTATTTTTGATAAGTGCCCATTGTGGTGTTCACACAGTTCCATGTGTGGCCAAGAGGGAGGGCTGGTCATTACAATTCAAGTCTACATATCATGACAAGCTCTGGATTGTGTACTAGTAGGCAGTATAATTTATGAAACAGCCTGTGGCTGAAAAACCACATCGAGTTGCCTCACTTCAGCAAGAGGCAACCTTAGGTTAAGGTCATTTGCAAAGCTTTGTAAAGAGCTTCATATACAAAGACTGCCTGCAGGTCTAAAAAAATATAAAGTAAAATCCCCAAACCATCCAAACAAGTATCATAAGTTCTACATAGCAGGTCTACTAAAAATAAGTACTTTCCCTTTATCAACTCTGTCGCGTTAAAAGAAATGCAGTTTCGATATTTGTCTGTCAGAGTCCCAGGACTTTCACTGATCCGTCTATCAGAGTCCCCACAAAGGACTTTCGCTGAGTCAGATCACAAAAATCAAAATTAGTTATTTTATTGAGAGCGACAGAACAGATTCGAGATTGCCGTTGATAAATTCACTGACTACAATAGCGCTATTAATTAAGGTTAATATTGCTAGCAAAACCAATGATAATAATACAACAACCCGGGGGTACCATTCACCAGCGGGTGACAGGCGCAGCGCTTACCCAGAAGGCGTCCCTGCCTGGGGAGGAGGAAGAGAACGCAGCCCGTCAGCTGGTCCGTCAGGTATTGAGGTTCTTCTCTCCCAATTTAACAGTCATTTTCTCCGTCTTTTTATCCCCAAAATTACGAGGTTTCCCTCCCCTAGGTGACGTATAGTATGACTTGGGTGGAGAGACGAGGGCTACAGTCATATGTTTAGCACGATCTCTATAATCTTCGTTAGCATATGCAGGGGTGTCAACTTTACTATGCATTTCACAGGTAATGAGGCAGAGGTCAGTCATCGGGCACGACAGCCTTTCGAAGAAACAAAGAACTACACAGGTTCCTGTTTTCTTGTCTTCACTGACAAAAAGCTGTCCTGCCTCCACAGGGCCCCCTCCTTATCTGCATCCCGTGCTGGCCAGGCGAGTCTCCGCTTCCTCGGCCTGCACAAGAGATAGCGAGGCCAGTCTTAATTGTTCTTTGAGCACAAAGACTTTACCTCATTATCCAAATTCCACAAACTCCCACAGGCTAAGGCCTGATTTCAGGTTAGAGCTGGTTGCATTTATTACTTCCAAAACCAGCAATAGTTGCAGGGTAGTGCATATCAGGCTGAACAGGGAGCACGTTCTGCTGCCAAAGCAAACAGGGAAGAGAAAAACCCAACAAACTCCCCTCCACAGACACTTCTTTCCATGTTTGCTATGGACTCTGAAATTCCCTTTTCTTTCTTCTTTGACTTCTTGTTTGATCTCTGTGACAGTGAACCAATATTGAGAACATTCAAATGTGTATGGAGTTTTTTTGCTTGTTTGGGGGGGTTTTGTTTGGTTGGTTTTGGGGGTTTTTTGGGTTTTTTTGTGGTTTTTTTTTTTTTCCCCCTCTTTTTAAACTAAATAAGCCTTGCCTCATAGCTGCCAAGCAGCAATACAAACTTCTACAAAGAATGTTGCAGGAAAACTTTTTCCGTCCTACTACCAAAAAAAAAAAACCACACAAGAAAATCCACACATCTTTCAGTAAGATTTTAAAATGCTCTTACAGTAATCTCATTGCTATCCTTTCAATTAAAACACTCTGTTCATTTGTTAGAGTATCATCTTCCAGGGAGAAAAAAAGCTTTAAAGAAGCATGAAAACAAAAACATGATCACAAGAAGCATTTCCACTGGCTGTGAAAGACGCTCCAAAATGATCTGTCTGGTCATGAAATGAAATCTCTTTGAAATTCATTAAGTCAGACACTATCAGCCCGATCCCGCAATTCTGACTCAGACAAAACTGCCATTGACGTCAGCAAAAGCTTTGCCTTTATGAAAAAGTGAGAATGGATTTCAGGACTGGAACGTAGTTGTGTTTCATTTCATTACCATCTTATTTCACAAGCAAAAAACCCATTGAAATCGGAATGATATTCTCGTCTAAAAGAAAAACTGCACATCCACGGAACACAAAACAAGCACGGTTTGAAGTGGAATTTTATTGTGGCCTTTATTTTAACCTTCCGTTAGATGTCAGGACACTGCAGAAATCAACATATATTTTGTTTATGAGTGTTGGCTTCTCTCAAAGTGATTTATGAAAACAGATCTGCTACTAGAAGTGCTGTAGGGTAGACAGGAGGTTGTAGGGAAAACACCAACACGCTAAAAGAACTAAACAAAATAGGCTAGAACAAAGCATAAGAAGTAATGTAGGAATATTCAAGTATTTATCATTTTCTTAAGATCTTGCAAACACAGGAGAAGCCATCCCCATTTACACTGAGGGAAAGAGAAAGAAGTAGGCCAGGTATTGTATCAAAAGGACTTTCTTCCAGAACTCAGCTAATATTTGGGACTAGAGACCTTCAGCTCTCTCCTGTTTTTCAAGAGTTCCGGTCTTGCATCTGAGACTAACTAGCAACTAAGCCTGATTATTTTAAAATTAACAACTCTAGAGATGCACTAGCATGCTCTATGATACTTTGGAAGACCTTTTTGTTAAAAGCAAGATTTTGCAAAACATTTGCCAAAGATAGGCATCGATAGCTTTCTTTGTAAAACTTAAGAGTGTAAGTTTCTGAAAGGTATTTGTCTTCAAGAAACTGCTGGAAGCTTCAATTTCTATCTTAAAACTATTGAATACTCTCGCAATTTTCATTTAACAAAGCCCCTCTGGTAAATGAAAATTTTAATGTCACAGTTTGTAAATAAAACAGATTCAAGTCTAGAATTAAAAAACCCCCAAATCTGAGACTTCTCATTACCTAATCAGGAACAGTTACATTTGCAGTTCATAGTATCATAAAATATCTCAAGTTGAAAGAGACCCATAAGGATCAGAGTCCAACTCTCTGCTCCTCGCAGCTAGTCATATTTAGGTAGTAATGTAACACATCACAGCCCAAAACCTAAAGAAAATTTGGGATAATTAACACTGGTTTAATGTTTCACTAGCTCTTGCTATGAAGTGGATCAAGCGCGTTCAGGTTTCCTACAACTCTGTGGCTATATCAGCTCCAAGGAAGCATTCTACCTCATGGTCCATGGGTAGACACGAGGTAGTTGACGTGCTCCTACACCGTATGTTCAGTGTCTGGCTCTTTTAGTTGACTGGATCCATGGAGCGAGTTATACCCAGACCCTACAGAGCCTGGCAGAATAAACTTTATTGCCACATAGAAACCCTGATTGTTTAACAGAAAATGGTGTCAAGTTATTCTCAAACGTTCCTCAGACTGGAACTTTCACAGATATTCTGCCATGCTGCTTTTTAGTATTTGTCATACTATTATTGAATCATATTAGCAAATATTTGAAGAGAGAAAATTCACATTCTTTGCTTCTTTTCTTAATTAAATTGTTAACAGATTAGTACAGCGTGTGATAATACAGAGATACTTAATGAACACCAACACAGTAAGTTCACCGTCCCTGTATTTCAGACCTCTTAGTGGTCTGAAGGCACTCACAATATTTGCCTCAGTTTTTGTTTAAAGTTTGCCTTCAACGGCAATTCCATAGTCATGGAACAACCAGCATGGAAAGAGCCATCTGTACCAAACATGAACTTCCAAGCAGGGTGAGGAGTCATGAGTAGCAAATCCGACCCACGCTCCTCCACCCCAACAGCCTCACCACATGTACACCTTAGAGAACAAATGTGATGAATCTGTCAGAACTCGTACATTTTTCTATAATATTTCTAAACTTAGGCTTCATTTACTGTCTTAGAGTACCATAAAGCCATCAGAATTATGGATACCTTCTATAACACATTTAAATATGAATACTTATTTTTTTGTGGCCTCTCTGTGGTAAGTTCAATACCAACTATTATAGCACTCCAGCAAAAAATCTTGTTTAGAGATAGACAACATTCCCAGGGATGCCTCGTAATACATGTCAGTTTTATTATCAGTAACGTTTGTACTGGAAAAGCAGAGAAAAATAACGGGGCCTGATAGAGGAAAAAAATCCTAATGGATATTCCCACGTATATTTGATATTCGTCGACAATTAAGGGTGAAGTTTCACCTTAGATGTGCATGCTGTTACGATGCATACATACACTTAAAAGCCCGTAAAGCCTGAGAGAAGTTTGGGATTATTTGTAAATAATTGCAATCACTCCAGCCCTTTGCTGTCCTGTGGAGCGATACAGCTCAGCCACAAGAGCATCTGTTGAACAAAAGGATAAACGTGCTGTCCCACAGTTTGTTTTAATACATGCCCCGCTACGATAGTTCTACCTTCAAAGCATCAGGTGCCTGTGCAGGAATTACAGGCACACATCCGCAGGACCCGAACTCAACACTATCCTTGTCACACCTAGTCAGCGGTCTGTCCACTTCCACAGGGTGTCAAGCACTCCCAGGCGAGGATTTTACCTTGTACCCCAGAGTCACACATTTTTATAACACACAGATGTGGTCATGAACTCAATATTTCTACTTTAAAATTCAAGTTACTACACTCAGATCTTTAAGGTCTGGCCAAGGATTGGAGACACAACATCGGCACTGGATTGCTACCTGGGAAAATCCTGTATTGCTCACTCTATTAAGAGACAAGTTTACGAAAGAAGATTGAGAGAATGTTGCCTGCAACTACAACAGTCATTACAGCTTATTACATTACACAAAATATCACCGTATCCGTTTAAGAGTCATGCTGCTGTATACAAGTCTGTTACTTTCCTGAATGTGCAAGATTAAAATCCAAATACAACAAAATACGAAGTGCAATTCTACAAAAACAAAACCTAAAACTATAAAGGAAACATTTTTCTGTTCATCTTAGATACTCTATATCCAAAGTCAGTTTTCCAGTGGAATTCCTTAAAAGAAAAAAAGAACAAAAAAAAGTTTAGATGCATGGAATCAAGTTTAAAGGTTACCAAATAACTTTTTGTTAAAGTTTCTTTGGGAAGCTGCTCATTGCAACAGAAGACTCAATGAATTTAAAGAATGTATTCATCTTGGCTTTGAAAAAAAAATTATATATATTTGAATTATCTCTTGGAGGCAGTTCTCTTCTTTGGACAGGCTTCTAAGCAAATATTTCAGTCCTTAGTTTGATGTTCAATTTTTTTTTTTATTTCTTAGATGTGTCTGTTTTCACCATGTATTTTTCTGTATTTGCCAGGTGAGGGGAACAAGTAGGACTTAAGATGAACTTGATATTTTCAGAAGTTATTTGATTGTGTATAACGATTACATTAAGATTTAGTACATGAAGACATCACATACTGATTTTTAAAAAAAATTTGGTGAATCTCTTACAACTTGAACTCAATGGTTTGTGTATTAAAAGGTAAATTGAGGCAGTTTAAATCTTGAGAGACAGTTTCCCCTCTTGTTTTATTGCTCAGATATCCAGTAAAGGGGGTACTACCCCTGGCAACTCTTCTACAATTTCAGTAGTAAGGCAGAGCCAAGTTAAGGAAACAGCATAGGAATAAATAAAAAAAGAAATCCTCTTTGGTTCGGTACAAGTCAGAAGTTGTTACAGCACAGCTAGAACCCTTAATAAAATGCTTTTCCTACACAACTCACAGAAGTCATCTCCGCAACTGTGTAAGGTCTTCCAGCACCTGTTCTGCCAAGGAACACCTAACAGGCATTGGTTTGCTACAGTTTTTGCCCAGAGAAGTGGTGGAGTCTTCATCCTTGGAGATATTCAAAAGCCATCCAGATATGGCCCTAAGCAACCTACTCAACATGGCCCTGCTTGAGCAGGGACAGTGGACCTGACAACTTCCAGAGGTCCTTTCCGGGATTCTAAGAACCAAGGATAAGTTTTGAATATGATCAAATAACATTCCAGTATCTGGATTTGGGATAATTTTCCCTATTGAAATAAACCACAGAAAGTCAACTTCTTAGTATTTCTAGCCTGATGTGTACTGTTTTCCCATAATTTGTTTTATATACATATTTATCTCCACAAAATGACAAATGACCCTAAGTTTTTATAACACATACCACAAAACATGAGCAAAGGAATCTCTCATGTAAAAATCAATAAAACCAATGTTAGAAAACAGATCTTATTGAAAGTATTTTGATTCATTTTCCTGAAGAAAAAACCCACAGCTCAGTTATATCTACCTTTGATATAATAGTTGCTGCTTAACATAATTACTATGCTACTATTGAAAATGCACATATATATGTGCGTATATGCAGTGATTAAGTAATTCTCGACACAGTGGTCAGCCAGTTTCCATTTTTCATGTTTAGCCCAATAAAAGCTTGCCCGTGTGCATTATGTTAACAAGTGTAAAGATATTTCTTCTCACGGGAAGCAGAAACACAGGAAATCAAAGGACAGTGTTATAAACCAGCCCAGTACTTCACCGCACAGCCACTAAACTGTTACAAGCAGAGCCACTTCCCATAACGCCGAATCCCTCCAAATTATTTTCATTATACTTCGCAGCCCTGGGAGTTAGTTGTGTTTTGCCTGCATAAGACTGCAGTCCAGCTCTCCTATCCTGGAGGCAGGAAAGCAGAGATTTCCACTATTCAGTTGAGAATTTGCTTCATTTCTGTTATAGTCTCAGAATTGGAGGCTGCGGGACTGCCCGCAGCAGGTGAAGATCTGCCAGTCTTGGTCATTTTGCAAGTCTGAAACCATTTGTCTGCTGGTGGGAAGCTGTGACTTCGTCCACGTGAACGGCTCCAAAGCTTCTCTTTGTGCTCAGACAACGAAGATGCCGTTTAGCCTACACCCTCAACCAGGCATCCCGCTGAACACATTAGAGAAATCATTTCAGATAACACCCTTTTAGACATCCCTTTTAAAGGGATTTTACAAATTCATAGCACATTAACAGCTTTTCTAGTTAAACACTACTTGGAAATCAGCAGTTTGGCAACATGGCTTTAGTGATCTCCAGTGTGACACCGTATGTCAAAACTTGTTAGAATTAGCAATAACAACAGATAAACGCTTACGATCTCCAATGTGCACAAGCTCCTGAGTGTGCGAGGAGTCAGTACACATGAATTTTTACAGGCTTTGAAGATGTGTCTCCAAGGCCTTGGTGAAACACTGCATTAACACACATGTACATTATCATTAAAAAAAACCACAACACCCACACACAAAAAACCACCAAACCACAGTGAAGGCACTTAAGCTTTTGCTTACATTTTCCTCTCTCTATCCCTCAGCTGAAACCCCCATGTAATTGTACTGGGAATTCTCTTCACAGATCTCCTAAGCCATTACAAATTGCAGCATTGTTTCCTCTTTGGGTAAGGAAGATTTGTGGATCTGGCAGATTTTTGGGTACACTGACAAATCGCTCTTGTGAGAGGGTAACATCAAAGAAAAGAAGAACTCAGTCTATCAAAGAACAGTTTTCCTAGATTAAATAAATAAAGCACACTCAGCAGCTTTCAGCTGCTATTTAACTTTCCCATTAGGCTTTGCATCTCCTGGATGCCAGGCAAAGCTAAGTAGGGACTAGGCTACATTTATGCAAAACCAATTCATGTCCCTTCCTTCTCGATGTTTAATTAGAAACATGTGCAAATACTTATAAGTTTCCTCAACAGACCATTTTCACGTTTAACAGAAGTGTATATAGAGAGAGGCATATATACACACACACACCCCCCAATACAGAAAGCTGAAAAGTATAGTCATTACTTCTTCAGTTTCTGTTTTTGACTGGAAAAAAAAGTAACACCTTTGGTGAGAAAAACTCCAGAAATGCAAGTTATTTTCCTGGTCAGTTCACTTTGGCAAATGCAGGGACACTTGCTTCATGCCTATTTAGTGTCCTCGGTAGTTTGGCGCAAGAACACCACCGCATAAATTGATTTTCATAAAGAGATGTAAAAATGTCTGGAAAATCATCTGGCACTGACAGCTAAGCTGAGTCCCATGGAGTCCCTCATTTTTAAGTATTTTTTGAATCCACAGGCCACTTTGGAAGGCCACTCTCAAGCTTTATCCGAACTCACTTCATCTCAAGTAATGTTTTTTGGTTCTCAGTTATTTCTGTGGACTGGCAAGGAGGTCTGGTCAACATTGCCCTGGCAGAACGGCATGTCTTAGAGCTAGTCAGCTATGGGAAAGAGTACAGGCTTTTCCATAAAGAGAGCCAACACATAATGGGCAGTTTGTAGTTTATTTCACTGTCTGGAGAACAACTGATCGCAGATAAGGTATTTCAGTCACTACTGGTCATAAATTAGGGTCGACTTTGAAAATTTGCCAGTAAAAAAAAAAAAAGAAAAATCATATTTCAAAACTATTCTCTTAAGACAAGGAGAAACTCCTCTAGCTGCAGCTGCACAGCAGTAAACACAAACCCATCGGAAGTCACTGACAAGAAGCATCAACACATCAAAATGGTCGGCATGAGCTCCAATCCAACAACAGTCCCGTGAAGACTGTTTATTTCATAGGAATCAGATTAGCTCAGGTTGGAAGGGACCTTGACAGATCATCTGGTCCACCCTGTCACAGGAAAGGGAACCTCGATGAGATTATCTAGCACCTGTCTAATCACATCTTGAAAACTTTCAGTGATGGGGACTCTACCACATCTCTGGAGAGGTTGCTCCCAGTATCCTCGTATTTTATGCTAGGATATTCACAGCATTATGAAACTCTACCCATTTGCCTTCTTCCAATAAATAATAGTGGTTGGTTTGGGGGTTTTTTTTAAGAAAAAAGACAGACATTCGCAGTTTGACACATTTGCATACAATAGCTGTATCTTAAAACCCCTTTTTAATGCTACTCTGAAAAAAACTGGGAGACGCTGAGCCATCTTTCTTACTGCACTCCCACTTCTATTGAGATAAGCTCTTTTCAAATAACTTATTTTCAGAGAAAAATGTTTCAAAGAACTGATTTTTGCCTTTCTTGTGGCTGGAAAAATCTGGTTCACTGTAACGCCAGGTTCCAAGTGTCTCATGGTTTCCAAGGGAGGTTTATTTTCCATCTGAAAACTTTGCAAGACATCTGCACTGGTTTTAACTTCAGGATGTCACATGTTGTGCTGGTTTTGGCTGGGATGGACTTAATTTGCTTCATAGTAGCTAGCACAGGGGTATGTTTTGCATTTGAGCTGAAAACAGTGTTGATAACAGAGGGATGGTTTAGTCATTGCTGAGCAGAGTCAAGGCCTTTTCTGGTCCTCACCCCCTGCAATGGGCTGGGGGGCACAAGAAGCTGGGAGGAGACACAGCCGGGACAGCTGACCACAGGGACATTCCATGCCGTGGGACGTCACGCTCAGTATATAAAGCTGGGGAAGAAGGAGGAAGGGGGGATGTTGGGAGTGATGGCGTTTGTCTTCCCAAGTCACCATAAGGCGTGATGGAGCCCAGCTTTCTTGGAGATAGCCAAACATCTGCCTGCCCAAGCGTAATGAATGAATTCCTTGTCTTGCTTTGCTTGCGAATGTGGCTTTTACTTTACCTATTAAACTGTCTTTATCTCAACCCCTGAGTTTTCTCACTTTTACCCTTCCAATCCTCTCCCCCACCCCTCTGCGGGGGAGTGAGTGGCTGCGTGGTGCTTATTTGCCAGCTGGGGTTAAACCACAGCACATGTGCGTCCTTCCCATAAAGGATATTACAGCTAACTACTGCCAATAGCCAGCAAGAAGCTTTGTTATTAATTCTAATAACCCAACACTTGTTCCGTTTTACATTTGTTTCATCTAACAACCTTCACTTATTCAAAGCAGGCTCCCACAGGTATCTAGGCATGCATGATAATTAGAAATCACTTTTCTGAAGTAATAAGCCAAAATGTACTACCTTTAAGAAAGAGCACTGTGGAACAAGGGTCATGCTGGTTATATTGAATTATAGGGGGTTTTTTCAAAGCACACTGCTTGATCTCACCTTTCATTAATTTTAAATACAATCATTTAAATAAAACATAACAGCAAAAGCATAACTGCCAGGATAAGTCCAAATACATTTCTAAAGCCTTCCTCCTCTTTCTGCACCCACTACAGCATTATAATAAAAATACTTTGCCTGATGTTCTAATATTGAAAGAAAAATAATCATCATATTTGAAGCCTGGATTCTCAATGGACATTGCTCAGATATTTGGAAAACAGAAAAATCTT
>VFFE01008203.1:1106411-1129179 GCA_008921705.1 Burhinus oedicnemus | reverse complement strand
GACACAACATCGGCACTGGATTGCTACCTGGGAAAATCCTGTATTGCTCACTCTATTAAGAGACAAGTTTACGAAAGAAGATTGAGAGAATGTTGCCTGCAACTACAACAGTCATTACAGCTTATTGCATTACACAAAATATCACCGTATCCGTTTAAGAGTCATGCTGCTGTATACAAGTCTGTTACTTTCCTGAACGTGCAAGATTAAAATCCAAATACAACAAAATACGAAGTGCAATTCTACAAAAACAAAACCTAAAACTATAAAGGAAACATTTTTCTGTTCATCTTAGATACTCTATATCCAAAGTCAGTTTTCCAGTGGAATTCCTTAAAAGAAAAAAAGAACAAAAAAAAGTTTAGATGCATGGAATCAAGTTTAAAGGTTACCAAATAACTTTTTGTTAAAGTTTCTTTGGGAAGCTGCTCATTGCAACAGAAGACTCAATGAATTTAAAGAATGTATTCATCTTGGCTTCAAAAAAAAAAATTATATACATTTGAATTATCTCTTGGAGGCAGTTCTCTTCTTTGGACAGGCTTCTAAGTAAATATTTCAGTCCTTAGTTTGATGTTCATTTTTTTATTTCTTAGATGTGTCTGTTTTCACCATGTATTTTTCTGTATTTACCAGAGGAGGGGAAGAAGTAGGACTTAAGATGAACTTGATATTTTCAGAAGTTATTTGATCATGTATAAGTGGATTACATTAAGATTTAGTACATGAAGACATCACATAGTGATTTTTAAAAAAATTTTGGTGAATATCTTACAACTTGAACTCAACGGTTTCTGTATTAAAAGGTAAATTGAGGCAGTTTAAATCTTGAGAGACAGTTTCCCCTCTTGTTTTATTGCTCAGATATCCAGTAAAGGGGATACTACCCCTGGCAACTCTTCTGCAATTACAGTAGTAAGGCAGAGCCAAGTTAAGGAAACAGCATAGGAATAAATAAAAAAAATCCTCTTTGGTTCCGTACAAGTCAGAAGCTGTTACAGCACAGCTAGAGCCCTTAATAAAATGCTTTTCTACGCAACTCACAGAAGTCATCTCCACAACTGTGTGTCTTCCAGCACCTGTTCTGCCAAGGAACACCTAACAGGCATTGGTTTGCTACAGTTTTTGCCCAGAGAAGTGGTGGAGTCTTCATCCTTGGAGATATTCAAAAGCCATCCAGATATGGCCCTAAGCAACCTACTCAACATGGCCCTGCTTGAGCAGGGACAGTGGACCTGACAACTTCCAGAGGTCCTTTCCGGGATTCTAAGAACCAAGGATAAGTTTTGAATATGATCAAATAACATTCCAGTATCTGGATTTGGGATAATTTTCCCTATTGAAATAAACCACAGAAAGTCAACTTCTTAGTATTTCTAGCCTGATGTGTACTGTTTTCCCATAATTTGTTTTATATACATATTTATCTCCACAAAATGACAAATGACCCTAAGTTTTTATAACACATACCACAAAACATGAGCAAAGGAATCTCTCATGTAAAAATCAATAAAACCAATGTTAGAAAACAGATCTTATTGAAAGTATTTTGATTCATTTTCCTGAAGAAAAAACCCACAGCTCAGTTATATCTACCTTTGATATAATAGTTGCTGCTTAACATAATTACTATGCTACTATTGAAAATGCACATATATATGTGCGTATATGCAGTGATTAAGTAATTCTCGACACAGTGGTCAGCCAGTTTCCATTTTTCATGTTTAGCCCAATAAAAGCTTGCCTGTGTGCATTATGTTAACAAGTGTAAAGATATTTCTTCTCACGGGAAGCAGAAACACAGGAAATCAAAGGACAGTGTTATAAACCAGCCCAGTACTTCACCGCACAGCCACTAAACTGTTACAAGCAGAGCCACTTCCCGTAACGCTGAATCCCTCCAAATTATTTTCATTATACTTCGCAGCCCTGGGAATTAGTTGTGTTTTGCCTGCATAAGACTGCAGTCCAGCTCTCCTATCCTGGAGGCAGGAAAGCAGAGATTTCCACTATCCAGTTGAGAATTTGCTTCATTTCCATTATAGTCTCAGAATTGGAGGTTGCGGGACTGCCCGCAGCAGGTGAAGATCTGCCAGTCTTGGTCATTTTGCAAGTCTGAAACCATTTGTCTGCTGGTGGGAAGCTGTGACTTCGTCCACGTGAACGGCTCCAAAGCTTCTCTTTGTGCTCAGACAACGAAGATGCCGTTTAGCCTACACCCTCAACCAGGCATCCCGCTGAACACATTAGAGAAATCATTTCAGATAACGCCCTTTTAGACATCCCTTTTAAAGGGATTTTACAAATTCATAGCACATTAACAGCTTTTCTAGTTAAACACTACTTGGAAATCGGCAGTTTGGCAACATGGTGTTAGTGATCTCCAGTGCGACACCGTATGTCAAAACTTGTTAGAATTAGCAATAACAACAGATAAACGCTTACGATCTCCAATGTGCACAAGCTCCTGAGCATGCGAGGAGTCAGTACACATGAATTTTTACAGGCTTTGAAGATGTGTCTCCAAGGCCTTGGTGAAACACTGCATTAACACACATGTACATTATCATTAAAAAAAAAAACCCACAACACCCACACACAAAAAACCACCAAACCACAGTGAAGGCACTTAAGCTTTTGCTTACATTTTCCTTTCTCTACCCCTCAGCTGAAACCCCAATGTAATTGTACTGGGAATTATCTTCACAGATCTCCTAAGCCATTACAGATTGCAGCATTGTTTCCTCTTTGGGTAAGGAAGATTTGTGGATCTGGCAGATTTTTGGGTACACTGACAAATCGCTCTTGTGAGAGGGTAACATCAAAGAAAAGAAGAACTCAGTCCATCAAAGAGCAGTTTTCCTAGATTAAATAAATAAAGCACACTTAGCTGGTTTCAGCTGCTATTTAACTTTCCTATTAGGCTTTGCATCTCCTGGATGCCAGGCAAAGCTAAGTAGGGACTAGGCTACATTTATGCAAAACCAATTCATGTCTCTTCCTTCTCAACATTTAATTACAAACATGCGCAAATACTTATAAGTTTCCTCAACAGACCATCTTCATGTTTAACAGAAGTGTATATAGAGAGAGACATATATATACACACGCACACCCCAATACAGAAAGCTGAAAAGTATAGTCATTACTTCTTCAGTTTCTGTTTTTGACTGGAAAAAAAGTAACACCTTTGGTGAGAAAAACTGCAGAAAAAGCAAGTTATTTTCCTGGTCAATTCACTTTGGCAAATGCAGGGACACTTGCTTCATGCCTATTTAGTGTCCTCGGTAGTTTGGCGCAAGAACACCACCGCATAAATTGATTTTCATAAAGAGATGTAAAAATGTCTGGAAAATCATCTGGCACTGACAGCTAAGCTGAGTCCCATGGAGTCCCTCATTTTTAAGTATTTTTTGAATCCACAGGCCACTTTGGAAGGCCACTCTCAAGCTTTATCCGAACTCACTTCATCTCAAGTAATGTTTTTTGGTTCTCAGTTATTTCTGTGGACTGGCAAGGAGGTCTGGTCAACATTGCCCTGGCAGAACGGCATGTCTTAGAGCTAGTCAGCTATGGGAAAGAGTACAGGCTTTTCCATAAACAGAGCCAACACACGATGGGCAGTTCGTAGTTTATTTCACTGTCTGGAAAACAATTGATTGCAGATAAGGTATTTCAGTCACTACTGGTCATAAATTAGGGTCGACTTTGACAAGTTGCCAGTAAAAAAAAAAAAATCTTATTTCAAAACTATTCTCTTAAGACAAGGAGAAACTCCTCTAGCTGCACCTGCACAGCAGTAAACACAAACCCATCGGAAGTCACTGACAAGAAGCATCAACACATGAAAATGGTCGGCATGAGCTCCAATCCAACAACAGTCCCGTGAAGACTGTTTATTTCATAGGAATCAGATTAGCTCAGGTTGGAAGGGACCTTGACAGATCATCTGGTCCACCCTGTCACAGGAAAGGGAACCTCGATGAGATTATCTAGCACCTGTCTAATCACATCTTGAAAACCTTCAGTGATGGGGACTCTACCACACCTCTGGAGAGGTTGCTCCCAGCATCCTCGTATTTTATGCTAGGATATTCACAGTATTATGAAACTCTACCCATTTGCCTTCTTCCAATAAATAACAGTGGTTGGTTTGGGGGTTTTTTTTAAGAAAAAAGACAGACATTCGCAGTTTGACACATTTGCATACAATAGCTGTATCTTAAAACCCCTTTTTAATGCTACGCTGAAAAAAACTGGGAGACACTGAGCCATCTTTCTTACTGCACTCCCACTTCTATTGAGATAAGCTCTTTTCAAATAACTTATTTTCAGAGAAAAATGTTTCAAAGAACTGATTTTTGCCTTTCTTGTGGCTGGAAAAATCTGGTTCACTGTAACGCCAGGTTCCAATTGTCTCATGGTTTCCAAGGGAGGTTTATTTTTCACCTGAAAACTTTGCAAGACATCTGCACTGGTTTTAACTTCAGGATGTAACATGTTGTGCTGGTTTTGGCTGGGATGGACTTAATTTGCTTCATAGTAGCTAGCACAGGGGTATGTTTTGCATTTGTGCTGAAAACAGTGTTGATAGCAGAGGGATGGTTTAGTCATTGCTGAGCAGAGTCAAGGCCTTTTCTGCTCCTCACCCCACCCGCCATGGGCTGGGGGGCACAAGAAGCTGGGAGGAGACACAGCTGGGACAGCTGACCCCAACTGACCACAGGGACATTCCATGCCGTGGGACGTCATGCTCAGTATATAAATCTGGGGAAGAAGGAGGAAGGGGGGATGTTGGGAGTGATGGCGTTTGTCTTCCCAAGTCACCATAAGGCGTGATGGAGCCCAGCTTTCTTGGAGATAGCCAAACACCTGCCTGCCCAAGCGTAATGAATGAATTCCTTGTCTTGTTTTGCTTGCGAATGTGGCTTTTACTTTACCTATTAAACTGTCTTTATCTCAACCCCTGAGTTTTCTCACTTTTACCCTTCTGATCCTCTCCCCCATCCCTCTGCGGGGGAGTGAGTGGCTGCATGGTGCTTAGTTGCCAGCTGGGGTTAAACCACAGCACATGTGCATCCTTCCCATAAAGGATATTACAGCTAACTATTGCCAATAGCCAGCAAGAAGCTTTGTTATTAATTCTAATAACCCAACACTTGTTCCGTTTTACATTTGTTTCATCTAACAGCCTTCACTTATTCAAAGCAGGCTCCCACAGGTATCTAGGCATGCATGATAATTAGAAATCACTTTTCTGAAGTAATAAGCCAAAATGTACTACCTTTAAGAAAGAGCACTGTGGAACAAGGGTCATGCTGGTTATATTGAATTATAGGGGGTTTTTTCAAAGCACACTGCTTGATCTCACCTTTCATTAATTTTAAATACAGTCATTTAAATAAAACATAACAGCAAAAGCATAACTGCCAGGATAAGTCCAAATACATTTCTAAAGCCTTCCTCCTCTTTCTGCATCCACTACAGCATTATAATAAAAATACTTTGCCTGATGTTCTAATATTGAAAGAAAAATAATCATCATATTTGAAGCCTGGATTCTCAATGGACATTGCTCAGATATTTGGAAAACAGAAAAATCTTATTTTTAAACAATTTTTTTGTGGTATTCACATGCTTTAGCAACATTAGAGTTTACTTGAGTCACTGCTAACCTTCGTGAGATGCTGAAACAGACTGTAAAACAAGTAAACAATTTACTAATGTCTGAGGAAGGAAAGAATTGAGATGCTTTCAAGAATCTAGTATGAATTAGTTTGCGTTTGTTTTCTATGTAATTTGTATTACCACTTCTTTATGAGTACAGTGCATAGGGTTTTTTTATTTATTTGTGCAAACAGAGCTCCTGAACTATGTCAAAATTTGTCTGTTGCTATTGCTGCTGAATGCTGTTCAAACTAAGTGGAGGTAGAGGTCCTCTTTTCTCGAAACGCGTTTTGTTGCCTTACCTGCTGACAAGGTCTTAAAAAGCTTCAACGGTTCAGCAATTCTTAAAAGCCTTTGTTGAATGAGATCTTTGCCAATAGGTTTCTATACAGCAAAAATATTTTGGACCTTCCTCTAGCTGAAGTATCTTGACATTCATGGAAAAAAAAGTAATATTTCCAGCAGGTCAGGTCTACTTGAAAGTCCTATATATTACTAATGTCCCACAGATGGGATTTCTTCTACATCCATCATTGGGGTTGTATTCAACAAGCTGGGTGGATCTCGCATCTGTATTCAGTCACTCAGCTATGCCAAGAAGCAAATAAAAGAAATTTTTACTTCCATTTTAGACTTTGGAAAGAAAAAATATAATAGCAACACTATACAACGGATTTTGAAAATAGCTATACGCGTTCTCCAGATTAAAGAGTGTCTGGAGACACTTACGTTCTTCTGAGAAATTAAAACCAACTCCTTTGCCGACTTTTGTATTTCATTCTATTTCCCTAAAAGTGGCATGAAGCAGCGCCACAGAGACAAGAACAGAACTGTTGACAGCATCAGTTTCGATCTGTATTCCTGAAGACGGGATTCTAACCCTACTGAGGCCCAGGAAATGCACACCAGCTCACTTTGCTTTTTTTGCCATTACTGCCTTCCTGTTCCCTTGGCAATAGACCTCACATTGCTAGACATCCTAATTGGTGAACTGACACGCTACATTTGTAATGCAAGGCTATTTACATTTGTATTGCAAGTTTTCATCCAACTTGTTTTATTCCAAGGAACAGATCACAAAAATCCACTAGAGACTCACCAGCCAGAGACTATTTGAGCTCTGCGCATTTACGTCTCCAGATTGAAAGTACGAATCACGCTTCAGCATCATTTCTGCATACAGACAACCGCTCCCTGTCACCAGTTATGAAAGGATTTGAACTTGATCCATCAGGGTCTCATCTCTTCCAAGATGTCCCACCCAGTAGAACTACAGGCATATTTCTCATTTGTCTCCCTCATCTCCTGGGCTGACATACTTTTTTTTTTTTTAAAGAAATTTGATGACATTTTCAGCAAGAAGCACCCTTACTGGGAATGAAGAATGGAAATATCACCCATATATAATTGAAGCAGTGATGATAAATTGATCTCATTAGTTCTTCCAGTATCTCTAGAATTGTGCAGGGTTCAAACTGGAACTGCAGTATTAAAAGGCATACTAACAGTACACCGATTCCCCACGCTTTTGATAATTTCAGTTGAATCTGAACCCTTCATGTCTATACCTGAACGAAATAGACTTGCTTCATGTTCTGCCTCTCCTAAGAAAAAACTAAGGTGCAAAAACGTACCAGGGACATCATTCAGAACAAAGAAACTTGATACTCCAAATGAGATTGCAGTTGGTTTATAAACAGAACCAAGACATCATTCAGTGAAGCAAGCTGCTTAAGTCAGCAAAACCACCTCTGCCCCTGAAAGAAACAAGTAGAGTAACTGTTTTACCACTATTTCGCTGGCACTCTCCTATTTTTGCTGCAGTTTCTATAAACTATAGATCCCTTTTATTTCCTGCCTCCCAGCCAATACAGTCAGGATGAGAGAGAGGAAATCTTCCATCTCTCCTCTGGTCTGAAGAGGCAAGACAGTTTGGTCAACATATGGAGTGCAGAAGAGAGGCAGAACCTCAATTGTGTTTTCCTCTTCCCATTTCCTACTCCTGGGGGTTATCACTCCCAGCAATGTCCCCCAGTCACCCAAAGCTATGAGTTATTCCAGGCTCCCATCGCACAGGTGAACCATGAGCCGAACAAAACAGGCTGCTGAACGGTGCTGCAGACCACACCAGCGAGCAGCATGCAGACACGACTCTCCTAGATAAATGCCACCACCAATGAGATGTTTAAATATGCACACTTTGAATTTTTGTCCGAGATCAAGCTGGACACATAAGATGACGCATGTTAGATCTTCTCTAGTCTGTAAAAGGAAGAAATTACTCTAGCTTGACAAGCAAATAACACATATATATTACTAAATAAATAAGGCAAGAAATCTGATTAAGAGAAATGGTCAAACATTAAAATGTTCTCCCCGAGACTGACCCCAGGACATACAGTCAGTCTTCTCACAGAGAAGAAGTAGTGGCTGAAGTAACCCTGACTACATAAAAGGCAGGTCAAATGATAAAATGAACTTTTTCTTTTTCCTTCAGAAGATTTGAACATCCCAGATGGGGAGCAACTAAATACAGCTTCATCAGAGTCAGCAGTTGTGGCTTCTTAAGTACCGTCTCCCTCTGTTCCAAAATTCAGTTCTTTGAGGTGTGTGTGGCCATGCAAAACGTATCAGGGGTGGGGGGAAGTACAGAATACATAGAATACACATCTTCCTCTTCTTCTACAAGTCAACTAAATAACATTTTACACAGAAAAAAATTCAGGAGTAGTATGTTTGACAGCTAGATATTGCACGTATAAGTTAGTTTTCCTTATTGATGTAAATCCTCTATTCTATAACCATACCTATATTAGCAAAAGATGCAAAACTTATTTGTCTGAGATTTTTTTGTTTGGTTATATTTTTTTGAAGATAAGCCAAAAAACGAAAGCAAAATTTTTATTCACTTCAAAAAAATCCTAAGACACAATTTAACAAGATTCAGTTGCTTCTAGATGCTTTAAAGGCGAGAGGCATCACGTGCATGATCAGCACATACATATAGGAAATACTGACTGCTGAACAGGGACTATGTAGAGTTAAACAATAACATTATCTATTTTGTGTAACAGTGAATGATAGTCTAGAAGCGAGACCAGTACCTCTGAGGCAAAAGCTTTTAGTTACAGTGCATTTGGAAAGGAAAAACTGTTTCATTTCTTTAACATTCTCTAAACAAGTGTATAGAAGCTGTAGAAGCAACAGTTACCCTTTAAATCTGTGCTTTTTAAGACAAAAAAAAAAAGGTGTTTAATTATCTTGGTGTCTAATGACCTAATCTTGTTAATTACTTAATCTCTAACCCATAAAATTCCTACTTACAAAGTCACATCTTTAAGAAGGGAACAAAATATATTTAATAAAAGCTACTTTGTAGTCAATATCTGATAGGGAGCCACTACCAAATAAACACCTTCACTGTGACACTAACATATTCAGTGTTAAAAAGAGAATAAAACACAGCTACAAAACCACGTAGCTGTTACATTGCAAGACACAACAGTAAGGCGCTAAATGGGCAAGTACAAGAGTTTTCCTCTGCCCTTCCTGTTAAAGGACTCCAAAGAAGCACGTATCTGACTGAGCCAAAGATTAGATATTGGATACGGGTACTTGGAGGCAGCATTGCACAGATATCAGGATCACAGATCAGGACAGGACGATAATCATCACAGCTCTAAGACAGCTATTGGGTTTGAATTCTATCCAGCTATATAGTTTCTTACCAGTAGATATGCAGACTTTGAATTCACTGTGCATGTAAATGATCACTTGGGCACTGAACTTCAAGCCCACGTTCTTGTATGACTGTTTTAAAATACATGCTCAACCAATTTAAAACATTACCTATTTGCAATCTAGTGTTTAATATTCTCAAAAGGGTGTCCTATATGCATTTCTATTTTACACACACTTGCTGAAGACCTGCCCCACAGCCTGCGAGCCAGTGCTAGAGGAGTGAGCCTCAGAAGGTGGGTAGACTTGTTCTATAATAAGAGTGAAACAAGTCACCTGGAGAAGCAGGCGAATCTCATTTGTTCCCATTTTCTGTTATTAAAGAAGTCCTTGTGCAAGTCCCTTACACAGCTTTAGCATTACTGAAAGTTTAAGCTCTCAAGATTTATGTGATATTTTCATGCTACAGCCCTTTAAGATATAACTGAATGATGCGCTGACTGCCTTCTCCCTCCAAGAATAGTGAGGCTAGAAAAAAAATTAAAAAAACCCAGAGGACTACCAAATAGTTACATTAAGTAAATCAACAAAGCGGGAGAAACTGCATAGAACTATATCTCTCAAAGATTTCCTAGACCCGCCCCGTATAAAGCAAGCTGCCACACACAAAGAGAAGCTGGACAGTAAGGGAAAGAGAATAGCACAGCTTCTATAGAAACCCTGTGGTCAATTATCAAAACAATCTTCCTCCACTATCAAGCTAGTGTTAGGCAGAATATACACATCCATGTGTATACGCAGCCCACTGTTTTAGTTGCCCAGCCGGATTTCAGACCAGGTTATGCCTGGTCACAGGAAAGGTCTGGCACGCTGGTACCGCGTTCCTGTTTGGTTCCTCAGTTCAGCCAGCAGTGCTTCTTGGACCTATGCTTATCTCTGCTTCCACGTTGTTTGCGCTCCGATTGGAAGTGGAGTAATCTAAACAGTCTCCATTCGGGTAAAAGAAGGCAGGCAAGCAATGCCAAACAACTCTTAGAAATAATTCAAAAATACAGGAATAAAACCAACATGGACTTAGGAAATGCTAGACTAACGCCAGCTAACAGTCATATCACAAGCACTGTTTAATATGTATTTCCTCTCACTGCATCTGTATTTTAGTAATGAACAGCACTAGCTGGAAGCATTTAGGTAGAAAACATTAGATAAGAGGAAAAAAATAAAGACTATCAAGCTTATTTCAGGAAAAAAAACAATAAATCAGAAAACTAAACACAATCCTTTTCACAGATATGAATTACAGATACTGCAAACACGAAGCAAGGCGTAAGACAGTAAAAGTTGGGAGGCAGTGATTTGAGAACCAATGCAATGAAACCAGCAAGCAGGGAAATAGTACCAGTGTGGGAATTCCACTAATCACCTGTGCCTCTTTCATACTGGTGACCAGCTGAACCTTGTCAGCACAGCCTCCCCTCCCCAGAGCTCTGCCCCTTTGCCTCTGCACTGTAAGCTCCACACTGAAACCAGAATAGAAAGAAAAGGTGACAGGAAAGTAGAGACTTTCTCCAAACAGCTTCTACTCAAGAAATACACAGACGCAGCTACAAAGCACCTGAACCAGTCCCCTAGCATCCAAAACCATAGGGGGATTTTTCAAGATTTCAAGGCATCCCTAGACTTTGTCAGAAAAACATAGCACAAAGACACAGCAAGATGTCAAGCTTATTAAGCTTCCCTACGTTAAAAATTATTACTGCGTATATTGGGTCCCTGTATTCAAGAGGTACTCCTAAGGCAAAAACAAAACATACGGAGGAAGCTACCTCATCCTAAAGCAACTTCAAAAAACCATATGCCCAAAGAACAAATAGAAGCCCAATGACAGAAAACATTTCATCATAAAACATGAAAAAAAAACCATCTTAAAAAACCCACCATAAAGCTCTTTTAATTACCTTTCTGGGGATCTGTGCTTCCTCAGCAGGTTAGGACAGCAGAAGAACATGTTTGATCCGTTCTTCCTAATATAAAGAAACAAGCAGTAGCTAGGTCCAGCTTCTTTATTTACCTTGTTAAGAGCTTAATTGAATAATTAAATTCACCTGCTGAGTGTCTGAATCTGCCTGTCGTTGCATTAGCCTCCGCCTGGAGTGTGAATTACAGCAGCGTGGTGGGGGCTGCAGTTGGGAAGAACTAACCTAGAGATGCTTTTTTTCCCCCCTTTCCCCACCCCAGAAGTCAGGTGTTTGCAATATTTTATTATCAGAAGTCTTTCTCAAAACTCTTCTTTTATAGGAGACAAATAAGTTTTTGTTTTAAGATGTTTATAAATTTTAAATGTCTTGTACAAACATCTTAAATTTGATTTATACTTTGATGTGACATTTATTCAAGTTTTAAAAAACGGTAGTATTTGTCATCAATAGATTGCGGCTGTGGATGGTGCCTGCATGAGCAACATGTCAGCATTCCAATCAGAAGAATAATGTACATAAATCACATATTTTTGTACTATATATTTCTGCATTAATAAATATGTATTAGCACTGAAAGAAAGATTTAAATCCAGTCAGGCATATCAAGTGGTTTAATACTTCTAGTTTGAAAACTAGACACGAATCTATACCATTGAAGCTGACATGAGAGGAATAAGCCAATGGAGAATATATTCTCTGAGAGTTGCCATCGCTAGCATTTTTTTTTTTTTTTTTTAAATTATCAAAGCATGGACACGGGTCCCGTGAGCCGTATACAGCGTTCCTGAGTCAAGGGGCAGCAGGAGATGGGCTAACGAGGGGGCTGAAGGAAAGGCTACGACACAGGTCCAGCCAGGAGCAGCAAGAGAGAGGACTGGAGACCAGCACACCTACGGCATAGCTCAGGCTGGGACTGACGGCCCAGTCCTCAGCTTAAATGGGGCTCCTGGGCCCGCGGGCAGGGTTGGTTTGCACTAAGGAGGTGCTGGTTCTTTTGGGACCTCAGTAAGAAAGGTGTCGGCGCTTAAAGCTGGTTAACGACTTATTAAGTAAAAGATGGAAATAACGGAAAAAGTGATAGCAACCTTATGTCCTTCCTGATGCTGAGTGCGGCTGGAGGCCCCCGATGAGGCCGTGTCAGGGTCATTAATGGCCAACAGTGCACTCAGGACCCTGACATGAGTGTACAGGATCACTACAGGCCATTCCAGAATGGGATGAAATTACTGATAAATTGTTTTAACTTAAAAGCCATTGAACCCTTTAGATTTCACGAGCTCTGAAGAACATAAATGAAGGACAAGACATCTAAAGTAGGCAAGCCATCTAAAATAAAATGTAATACGATGGTCTAAAACCTATGAACAGGGATATTTTTCTTTATTTTCTGTGATTTTATTCCAAAAGAATACCGCATATATCCAGAATTTTGGAAAAGTTATTTTTTTAGGAAAGTACTAGGACCATCCTATAAAGTCCTGAACTGACCTTAAGCAGAATATTGCATTTTATTCTTCTCATTTAGTTTTGAGAAAAAGAAATTCAGACTGGAAAAAAAGGTGGGAAAAGCTACTCAGGAGACTGCAAGAGCTCGGTTCATTTGGTAAACGCATTTCCTGAGGTAAACGTAAAGGAAGGAAAAGAATAATACTGTCCAAAAAACCCCACAAACACAAAAGCCAACCAAATAAACAGAACACTGTATGCAAATTTAAACTTGCCAGGAGTAAACCGGGGTTTGAAGTTAGAAAAAAAGTTTCCAACCATCAAAGTAGTGAGACACTGTTCCTCTAGGAGCAGCAGCAGGAAAAGGGTTAGATATTTTTACAACGTAACTTACAGTTGTCACACTGTGGATGACTTTTCATGGTGCAATTACCCAAAACAGCTGTCGACTAAACCTAATGTCACAAAAGTCAACTTCCAGGCCTCTGCCCAGCTTCACAGTACACACAGAAATACCACCGCCCTGAAGAAAGAAAGGATCTCATTAAGCAGAGGAATTAATGCCATGCAGGCAGGTGTGTGTCCTGTTCCCTTCCCAACATGACTAACGAGGCCAAGACAGAGCACCGCCATAGCATGGGTATCGGCATTGCCAAATTGTTTCAAGCTGGCTCTTTATAGATTTCTACACTGCGTCAGGTAGAATCATAAGTAATATCAAACACTTCTTTCAGTATGTTGCTGCTCGGACCATTTTGACAGCAGACTTCATAGGGCAGTGCTCCTCTCTGCCCCAGACAGTGGGTTCCCCTTCATCACCAAGCCTACTGAACGCGCTCTGTTGAAAACAGTGAAGTGGAAACTAGGATAAACGCAAAGTGAAAATAAGATAGAATAACCATAACCATGACTAATCGTTGACATGTGTTACTTTTCTAGGTCTTTTTTAATCAGATTCAGCAATTAATAGTAAAATTAATAAATAATAGTATACAATGATAATAAATTCCACCAGTAAACTATGCCACTACAAGACAATACTAAAATTACTGCTAAAAAGAAAGTTGCTAACATGTGCTTTGTAATGGAAAACTTTCAATCTTTTGCTAATACTGTCTTAATCCTTTATCTTCAAGACCTGATGCCAATGTTGAAAATGATTTATGTGAAGTTGCTTGCTATTACATATGTAATTTTGAAATATCATGCACAATTGACTTTGACACTTTAAGCCCTCCCTGATAACCGTAGGTTCAGATCAAAAACAACTGTTGCCTTTTATAGAAATTAGGATCTTAAAGTCCAGTTGACTTCAACAAAAAGAAAAGGAAGACATTAACAAGGATCAGTAAACTGAAAGTACTTGTCTCCGTCTTAGAACATGGATATATTCAAAATCTTGTGAGCTATGAGGTATTTTATGGTTTATCAGGATCTAATGAATTACGAGATTAAGGGCTGGTCTTAGAAAGGTTGAGGAACAACGTTCAGGCTGAAACTGGGTCTTAAGCCCAAATTTGACTTATTATTCTTTCAGGCTTTTTTCTCTAAACACATTCTGAGCAAGTCTGAGGGAGATGCATTCACCTTCCCTTGAGGAAGTTCTCACCAGTACTCCAAAGTTCCCTTGTGAAAACATATCAGCGCTTTTAATGAAGACATAGCTCGCAATGTACCTCAGCACAATTGCTCATACGAACACGTTTTCCAAAATCATAAGGTATTAAGTTCCTTGCTGTAACAGGAATGTACATTCCTGGTGTACAGGGTGTGTTATAGCAAAACATTCTGCTCGTAAATTATCACTTTACATACTATGTCCATTTTTCGAAATTGTTATAACCCATATTGTGCCCAAATGGAAATGTCTAATAGGTCACTTGCTGTAGAGAACAATAAGGGGTAATTTCACTTTGTTCTACTTAGTTTCAGGGATAACGTTTATTTGCTATATTTCTTGAAAAAGCTCCCAAGTGCAGGATTGTCAACCAGGCTGCTGGAGAGGCAAGGTCAGAGAAATGGGTAATTACACCCCAGTGCAATTGATCCAGCCATCCAAGCCCTTATAAAGGAGCCAAAACATGTCATCAAGCACTCATTCCATATAAAAAGTAATATGTACAAAAATAAAGTTACATAATTAATTATCACCAAAATAATACATTTTCCAGCAAATTAATTAGCTGAAATAGGTCAATAGATGTCAAAATGTGCTTAAGAAGAGCTACTGAGGAAAAAGTGGACAAAATTTGGTTTTCAGTCACAGCTCTGACAACCAGTTTTGAGTAGCAGGGTTTATAAAGTAACAGACAGCTACCAACCTAAGCCACCCCAGGGCTTACAGTTTGGAACCACTTCCCAGCTCGTTATAACGGATCTCCTGCGAGTTATTGAAGTCATACAGAATTTCAAAGAGTCATTGACAGTTTACATAGCTCATAATCTTCTTATTAGATTTATGTCCTTTCTCTGCCCTTAGGCTAGACGTAGCGTGTACAGTCAGTACAAACGTTTGAGCCGAGCACAGACCGTAGCGAGAGAGGGACAACAGTTAGTGGGAGATTCTCCACTTTGGTCTATGTCTTTAGGATTCACCCTCTCCCTAAATTGATACCTGTGTTTGATAGTTTCCAGAACCTGCCGCAAAATCTGTGTACTCTGCAAGATGAATGAGAAAACCGGTGTGAAATTTGGCAGGATGAGAAAATCCGGGCTCCCAGGTTTGATTCCTTCCATTTCACATACCCCCACTGTCACTGTGACTTTGCTGCATCTGTTCGTGGGCACTGAGAAGTGCTTATTTGAAGGGTTTTTTTAAATTTTAATTTAAAATGCTCCAATAGAAACAAAGGTAGTCCAACACCAGCAGATTTTGAAAATGTCCTATCTAAACCCCTGCCTCTAAGCACATACATTAATACAGCCTAAAATATAAGACACTGAGGCATCCTCAGAATAATTCCACTCATTACAAGACCTACACATTTTCAGCTGTATCATTAAAATGGTTTTAACCCATACTATGTTTTACACATGCAAGCAAACATCTTTCTAGCATCAAAATCCATGGGAGTTAATTTACACAGGTACAATTTGTTTCTCAAAGTTAACTTTTTGTACGCAAAACTATCCCCTGGGCAAAGAAAAAAAAAAACCACTCAAAAAATGGAAAAAACTTAAAAGTTTCACACTGAGAAAATGGCAGGCTACTTGGATATTTAAGCATTGTTCTGCTATGATTACAAAGAGTAATTAAATTAAAAAAAAAAAGAGAAGCACTCACTAACGAGCAGGAACTGTCTCCCCTGAGGCTTGAGCCAGCAAAACATTCACAGGGCTGCTGACTCCAGCAGAACAGCTCACCTGCTTTGAGCGAAACGCTGTTTAACGGATTGAAGCCTTGATTAACAAATGGAGCTAATAACAAAGTATGAAATTAGTTTGAAAATCTTTCTGCTTTTCATTGGAAAGCATTTCATTGTGCACAACGGTTCACAGGCATTTCTGTCCCTTGTTCAGACCGCTGTTTGTTCCTTTGTTTTTTGTAAAACAGAGAGCAAATACTAACTTCCCATGGACTCTCATTATCTAACAGAAATTCTGTTTATAAGCATAAAAAGACGAGACCAGATTTTGCTCCAAGGCAGTCAAGACACTGTAGTGAATATAAACGTACCAGCTACGCCTCAGCACTTCTTTTCCGTGGTGACAAATTTAGCCTGTATTTATATCCTCGCTTAGTTGTCTTCATATAAAGTGAATACAAACACACGTATTTTGTAAACATAATGACTAATATTTAATCAAATATGTTATATTTAATATTTATATTATATTTATATAATATTAATATTGAATAAAAATGTTGTCTTTTGCTATTAGACATTTTCAGGGTGGTATTTTTATGTGTATAAAAATATACATATGTATATACATGTTATTTACAAGACTGCAGGTTTTTCATTGAAGTTTCCAATCCGTTCTCCCTGTACCAATATATTTTCCAAATTCTGCTGTATATACACTTGATATGTACATGTGATATGTTATTACTCTAAAACACACCACTCTTGTTAACATTGGATGAGCTCTGGCACTGAGAGTAAAATATAAGCTGTTTATCTGCTTTTTAATTTCTGCTACTAACTATAACCCACCGCCCCGGAGGTTAACTTCCCGTATAGTTTAGCCCAGATCTAAAGAACACGATGGATAGAAGAGTATCAGTTGCCACTGGAATTGAGGTACTCCATCTGAATGGAGAGAATTAAAGCTTAAGATAGAAAGTGCTTGAGAAGAAAAATTATCTGTAGAAAAATACATGCAATCTGGTGGTCATATCTCCATTTGTTAAAAGACTGATAATTTAATTAACCATGAAGTAGAAATGATTTCTTTGCATGCATCCAGAAATTAAATGCAACAGCCAACAGTTAAGCAAATAAGACTAAAAAGTCTATTCATTTTAGTTACCCCAAGACTTGCTTTTGAGGTAATACATTTTGAAGAATGTTCTGTTACAGCCTTGTGGTAAGCACCTATATTTCTTACAGAGAAAATGGGCAAATGCTCTTATACTGTCTCTCCGCGTTATTTTCAGAGACTGAAATACAGAAATAAGCCATTTGTTGCTTATTGAGGTGTACCAAACAAGTGCATTTTTCTGTTTAGTGACGTTTTAAAGTTGGCCTTTCTATTTCAGGATTGTGTTTATTGAAAAAAAATTTGTTCTATTTCTGGTTTTGTGTTTAATAATAGGTCAGAGCCCCTGGGGTTTCACACTTGAATGAATTGCATCCTGTGGAACCCTGTGTACTGAGAAAGCCAGACTAATTAACATAATCAAACATGTCTCGGTAAAACCAGGATCTAAAACTACAGTGATGCCATATCCCATCACAACACCCTCTTAAAATGCTGGAATGTTCGAACTGGCAATACAAGTGTGGTAAAGACTACATACGTCAGATCTTTATTCCTTACCACTATGATATACGTGGTTTTCAACTCTGTCAGCTTGGAAGCCAATCCAGTATTTATAAGGTCAACTTATTGCTTTTCTAAGAAAATAAATAACTTTAACTTTGTCGCTGAAAATTTCATGACAAAACATTGTGAGTTTATAGATTCACATGTTTTAACACTGGAGCTACCGTTGATTTGAAATTCTGAATCTCAAGGCTCATCAAATTTTACCCAGCGGCTTCTGGATCAAACCCAGAACATATAGTTGACCTAGATTTAAAGACCTTAAATGGTGATCAGTTCTGCTCCCTCTTTAGTTGTTTGGGTCTTTTAATTGCTTCAAAGTATGAGGTTTTTTTCTGTTCTGCATTCATCTTTTATCATGGTCCAGTCTTGCTAATTTACCATCTCTACTTATTTAAAACATTACCTTCACTTCACAATCTTTTTTCCATTATGAAGGTGTCGAAAGACATCTCTAAACTTTTCTGTTTTTTTACAAGCCAACTGCTTTAATCTTATGTTAGAAAAGTATTCCAACCTGTAATGTTCTTGTAGCTCTTTTCAGAAACCTTTCAAATTTGTCAGCAGCCTTCTTACAGAATGATTATTTGAACATACTGAACCGTAACACGTTCCAGGATTGGGCACACTAAAAAGACAGTAACAACTTCTTATGACTACTCCTATGATTAGTTTGTCTTAATATTCCACAAGCATTCTGTCACACCAAAAAATACATTCAGTAATCCTTCAATCACCATCTGCATGTTGGCTTCCCTGTATGAACACTGCTGAGCAGCCGCCTGATCTTGCATTCAGTTGCATAAATTGTGTGTTATTAAAGTGAGCTACTTACCTGACCTATGCTTATCTCTTGCTCAGTGCAGATATACAAAGTTTTTCAAGTATCCCCATTTTTGGGACAAAAAAAAAAAAGTTAATCTACTGTTATGCTCCACTTTAGGATCAGCTCCTTCCAGTAGTCTTAAACTATTTTTGACTCCCAGGCTACTCCTGGTGAACATCTCTCAAGCTCATAAATACAAGTGGTTTACTTTTAAATACACCTAAATACTGGTTGGACCAGAGGAAGAGTAGCTATACAGCCTGCTGGTTATGAGGAGAATTAGAGATTGACATTAACATATTTTGGTGAAAACTTTTCATTTCAACATACTAGTGTTTTCCATTTGTAAAGACTATGCTTCAATTAACCTCTGACACTACTTAATTTACTAAAAGTAAATTAAACAGCTCAGCTCTGTACACAAATGGTATACACATACCAGCTATCGCGTTTTGAGCGATGAGCAATATTTTACGATGTTACCCAGGTGTATGAGGCCTATATAAATGAACAACATTCTTATTCGAGACAGATTCATACCACAGTGACACTTTATGGGTTTATCTTTTAAAATGGATGTTAAAACACGTCTCACCTTTCACTACCAGAAGTATCAAGAGATATCATAAAGATCTTCTAAAGATTGGACATTGCCATGTATTCAGCTTTGTATAATAGCAGGTAAGTATACCAGTAGTGACATGGCAAGAGTAAAAAGACAGTAATTAAAACAATAGTGAATTAAAATATTTAAAACTATTAGGGAATATTTTAACAAAGCTTGTGATTAAAAACTAAGTATGCTTCTATGCTTCTAATCTCATTGAAGTCAACGGTATGTGCTCAAGTGCTTTGTTGAACTGGAACTTTTCATAAATCAAGGCAAGTCGTTTGAATCCACTCAGAAGCGGGTATTTTAATATTCAACACTACCCAGATGAAAGTTTCCAAAAGCTTGAAAACAACCTTCGTATTTAACAGAACAAAATGATGCAACAGCAAAGTTGTTACCTAAAGCATAAACAAGTGTATGTTTCTCCCACAGGGATTTTGAGAAGTTTGAACTCTGCATATCTGGAGTGTAGCCGATATTTATAATTAATAGAACTGTTCCTCTTGGAGAACTGGAGAGTTTGTGCCGGTAGTTTTAACTAATAGCATCATAAGAAAAATGTACTTGCCTCCGTGCGAATAAATGAAATGTGAGACCAATTCACTGTTAAAGTACATAACGCACAAAGATAAACAGTGCCTGGAGAAGACGCCTGGCTCCTCACTAAATACTTATTTTAAGGGGAAAGATAAGAATCAATTGTTCTGAATATACAAAGGAAGTACTCTACGCTGATTCCGTAGAGCACCTGCATTGACAGACTGTCCTTGAGCAAATAGAGGGATTCTTCAGTTTATTTGCTATTATGTTTTCAGTTAAGGGTTTAAACAAGTTCTTTTCATGATCATTGTGGCCACCCAGGGCAACTGAGAGAATCAGAACAAAAGGATAAACTTTTTGCAAAGTGGACCTAGAAACTTAGAGTAGTGAATAGAGAGTCCCTGAATTTATGTAACCACTACTAATAAAAAAAAAGTTCAGGGAACAGAGGAAACATATTAGTGATATTCTAGTACATTCTTCAGCCATGCACTCGATAGGTATCAACAAAGAAATCCAACCTGCATCTAAAATGTGTGGTAGGCATTTTTATTTAGTGATACCTGCTGGAACAACCTTGAAGAAGAGCTAAAAAAATATAAGGATATGGCAACAATGGAAAACATAAGTTAAGAACGGAGGTGAAAGCTACATGTGGGGTATTTTTGAAACAAAAAAAAAGACAATATAGCTGGAGGTGGAACATGTGATTACCTCTAAAGATTTCTAATGAAATGCACTATTTCTAATACACACCCTATCCTCGAATGTAAGGAATGCATAAAATCCCTGTTTATTATTTCTTACCTGCATCTAATCTACTCAATAACCTATTTTTTTTCTATTCTGTGTAAAAAGTTGTTCTATATTTCACTCTGTGTTCTTTTTTCTGTAATGAGTTTATTATTATTCCCTCAAATTTCATTTTCTTTTACTCTGCTTCATGTGCCTAATCTCGCTGAACCTTTGCTTTTTCCATATCTCCTTCTTCTTCAGCACTTGAGCTTTCTGTAGCTTTTTAATAGTTGAAATAAGACTCTGGTCTAAGATAATCATGTGGGCTGTGCAACTGGTGGAGTTGTGCAAGTAGCGGGGCTACTGTCTAACACAAATTAATGGCTATAGGAAAAAGCAAGCCAGCAGATTATACTGAGGTGAACACAGAGAGGAGGATGTGCCCAGCCAGATATGTTTTACGTACGCAGAGATCTGTCCCTGAACTGCTCCCACATTTCTCCTTCCATGGGCTGTCTCAGACACGATGTAGGTGTTCAAAAGCCATTGCCTTTTAGGCTCACAGAGAGTATGCCTACTCTGGAATCTCAGATATATTTTCCTCTTCTGTCCCTCTTTAGGTAAAGGATCATAGAATCATAGAATCCTAGAATGGTTTGGGTTGGAAGGGACCTTAAAGATCACCCAGTTCCAACCCCCTGCCATGGGCAGGGACACCTCCCACTAGACCAGGTTGCTCCAAGCCCCGTCCAACCTGGCCTTGAACACCTCCAGGGATGGGGCAGCCACAACTTCCCTGGGCAACCTGGGCCAGTGCCTCACGACCCTCAGAGGGACAAATTTCTTCCTAATATCTCATCTAAATCTTCCCTCTTTGAGTTTAAAACTGTTCCCCCTCATCCTATCACTCCACTCCCTGATAAAAAGTCCTTCCCCATCTCTCCTGTAAGCCCCCTTTAGGTACTGGAAAGGGCTATAAGGTCTCCCTGGAGTCTTCTCTTCTCCAGGTGAAACAACCCCAGCTCTCAGCCTGTCCTCACAGGAGAGGGGCTCCAGCCCTCGGATCATCTTCATGGTCTCCTCTGGACCTGCTCCAACAGGTCCATGTCCTTCTTCTGTTGGGGGCCTCAGAGCTGGAGGCAACACTGCAGGTGGGGCCTCACAAGGGTGCAGTAGAGGGGCAGAATCCCCTCCCTCGCCCTGCTGGCCACACTGCTTTTGATGCAGCCCAGAATGCGGTTGGCTTTCTGGGCTGCCAGTGCACATTGCCAGCTCATGTTGAGCTTCTCATCCAACCAACACCCCCAAGTCCCTCTCCTCAGCGCTGCTCTCGATCCACTCTCCACCCAGCCTGGATTTGTGCATGGGATTGCCCTGACCCACGTGCAGGACCTTGCACTTGGCCTTGTTGAACTTCATGAGGTTGGCACGGGCCCACCCCTCAAGCCTTTCCAGGTCCCTCTGGATGGCATCCCTTCCCTCCAGTATACCCCTTCCTCACACATGTTTCATTTTACTTCATGCACAAACCATACAGGTTCCCACAGGAATTTCTCAAACAATATTTTTCAATATCAACTCATAAATCCTTACCCTTTTTTAATGCAAGAAGCTCCTGGCTTGCATGAAATGTTTAATTTCTCTAACAATAGCTGTACTCATCTCACTTTCCTACTGTCACATGTACTTCATAAAATTATAGAATCACAGAATGTGACTTTACAGATCATCTAGTCCCAACCTCCCTGCCATGGGCAGGGACACATCCCACTAGACCAGGTTATTCAAAGCCCCGTCCAACCTGGGGGACACTTTCCTGTTTCTCTCTTACAATTTCTTTCCCTTGCTCCTTCCCAGGATCTCTTCCACTCGCGTCCCCAGCCAAATTTTCAAACTCTTTGGATTTCCCTATTATTTTGCCTTATGGCACTAGGGCATCTCTCTTTTCTAAAACGTGGAAAAAACCAGAATATACTTTCCCTGTGTTCATCAGCACTGTACTTTCAAAGAAGAGACTGAAACAGAGGTGTGTTTTTCCCCCCCGTTTCCTAAGAAAAAGCATACCGCTTAAGAAAAAGCACACCGCTTAAGAAAAAGCACAATGCCCCCCACACACCGCTCTTTCCACAGTCCTTTCCGAGCCCCAGGGCTCAGTGAATCCACCCCGGCTCTTGGACGGCAGCTGCCCTTGTCCAGGCGTTCCCCCCCCCGCCACCCCTCTCCCCGCAGGAGGGCAGCCACTCGGGCCGGGGCTATGCTGAGCACAGACATCAACCACCAGCCCCAGCTGAGCCC
>VFFE01008203.1:1037999-1098112 GCA_008921705.1 Burhinus oedicnemus | reverse complement strand
AAAAAAAAAAAAAAAAAAAAAAAAAAAAAAAAAAAAAAAAAAAAAAAAAAAAAAAAAAAAAAAAAAAAAAAAAAAAAAAAAAAAAAAAAAAAAAAAAAAAAAAAAAAAAAAAAAAAAAGAAAAAAAAAGAAAAAAAAAGGAAAAAAAGGAAAAAAAGAAAAAACAGCTCCTGAGAGAAGGGGGGTGAACCGCTGCTGAGGCTTCTACAGCTTTTTATCAAACAGCTCTGCTTCAAAGCTGGGCTGCCGCATTATCAGAGCCGGCGTGGAGCCAGGCTAGCCAAACCCCTGGGATGAAGGAAATGTGCTCAGGGTCCTCACAAGCTGTCAGGAGGAGAGCACCGGGGTTCCTATTCCCTTGCAGGATGTACCCACAGGCAGGCACCGTACTTGCCGAAATTCAGACCAAAAGGAATTGGGGGGGGTTTCTGACCAAGAATACGTAATTCAAATTCTCTCATATTCAAACTATACCACTGAAAACACTGAAATCCCTTTGAACCAAATATGAGTTTTGTCTTCAGCACAAATTTAATCAGAACTTTTACTATTCATTCTTTATTTCTATAAAAAACAATTATTTAATTATTTTAGTGACTACCATTTTTTTAATTTTAAGAAAGAATTATGTGTAGGTTTCTGAGTTTATAGCATTATAAACTATAAGAAAATTAAATAACAAAAAATTCTCCCTTAAAACTATGAATCTTCCCATTGTTACTGTGCTAGTGACATTTTCTTACTTTTCAACCTCTTTTAATCCCTTCCTAGCCAATTTATGTTAACAACAACTGAAAGCAAGTAATATTGTGAGATAAGTGTGGTGCTTCTGTATGATGAAAAATGTAATAGCTCCGCTATCAGATTGGTCTCGTCCAGCTATCCTAGGAATCATGACAATTAGAGAAAATGAAAATTTTTCTAAGATTAGAGCTTCTTATTTTAACAGATTTAGAATACAAGCTTCAAATGACCTTAGTGAGCGTTATGTAATAATACCTATAGGGAACGGCTCCTGCAAATCAGCTTTTCTCAAGTAATGAACAATGAAGAGCCTTTCTGTGTGCTGTTGCAGCCTCTCCTTTTTATTGCTCTTCCTACTGATCTTCACGATGTTTACTGGAAGAATCAGTAAAAGGAGGGAGGAACTAAAAAGGAGTAGTTTTACTTTCTCCGATACGCAGGCATTGTGAACAGACCGAGGAAAAGGCACCTTTTTGCAGATATCAGCTACCAGCAGAAAGGCAACATCTCAGAGAGCAGGAAAAGACACAGCTAGAAACTATGTGTAACAAGAGTGCAGGTCCAAAGCAGGAGAATGAGAAGAGCACAAGGAAGCAGAACAGACTGGACAGTAAAGTCAAGAGAAAAGACGACAAGAATCTTTGAGGCTCTACTTTTTTCTAGCATAGACTATAATCCACTATTTTTTATGGCTTCTGAAGCAATAGCATCCTTCCTGATTGATGTCTTTAGATGCTGTGTCAATACAAATGCTAAGTAGTGAGAGTAAAAATGAGGAACTAAGGGGAAAAGTACAAAAATAGACAGCATGTTTTCATAAAAGTATAAAAGAACGCATATTGTTATTACTCCTCTAGTCCTCTGTCTAATGAATTCCTCCAACATTATTCAACAGCAAACAGGGTAATAACACTTGGTCCACAATGCAGTGGACTTTCTACATAATGAACATTTCCTGTATAATTTTCCTATACCACATACTCCCCTGTTATTCCTCTAGCCCTACCACAGGCGTACAAAATGAGCAGGGACGAGGGGAGAGGCAGGGCTATTTCCAGGAAGGAAGATCAGTCCCTAAGGAAGATCAGTCCTCTTCAATATTGCTATTACTGAAGTTTCTGTTTGGCGACGCGAAACGTTAGCGAAACGCAGTTTCCGAGGGAAACAGTTTGAGACCATGGAAGATGTGGAAAAGTTCAAGAAGACTCTGGCCTGAGATAATCAAGTGCTCACCGATGGGGCGGGTGAAAGAGTGGAGCTGCACAAGTCGTGGGGCTGCTGCCTAGGACAAATCCATGGCTATAGGAAAAAACAAGCCAGCAGGTTAACCTGAGCCTGTTTCAGTGGAACAATAAAGTGAGCAGAAAGCAAACACGAGAGTGCTAAATTATCTCAGACTGTGAGGGTGAGTTAATTGCTATTAGCCTGTATGTGATTCTTACAGCTAAAACTAATTTGGGAAGGGTATCATAAGCAAGATCAGTACAGCTATGACATTTTAGAAAGCAAGCTAGTTTTTTTCCTCTTCCTGATTAAAATTCAATCTGCGGTTATAGCTACATAACCTACTGTCTTAAGATTTTTCCCTTTGTTGCATTCCATCTTTGATATAAAATATATATTAAAGTATCTTTAATATAAAAAAAAATTGGAATATGCTACCCATCTCACCATTGCCTAAGGTTTCCCATACTACGTACAGTTTGCATAAGACTCCACTATGTCTAGAACTTATCTCCAGTTTCTTATAAAATAAATTTTTCTCCCTTTCATAATTTTGAAAGGTAAAATATGAGCCTAATGTAATCCTAAATAGCATCTCTGAAGATCCATAGGTACCAGAACACATAACTTCCAAGATGGTTTTCTATAAAATTGGCTGTTCACAAATTTGTATAATTTTTACCAACAATTAACTTTAATTAACTTTGATTTCACAACTAGCCACTCAGCAGAAATGCCTCATAAGTACAGTTATACCAGCATGGTTCTTCAGAAGGTTAGGGTTTTTTAAAATTATTACTTTACATCTTAGGGGGTGACTGCAGAGCTTGGGGACTTTTTTTTGAAAAGTTAGTTTATAATGTTCTGGGATTCAGTGGGACATGATTATTAAAAAGATCCTGAAATTTTGTCTTGCTAAGGCTTTTAATTTCATAGTTTTCAAATCTGCACTGTCGTCTGTTAGATTCAGTGATGCACAGGAGCGTCCATGCTCTGGACATATGTAGGCTAGGACGTACCCATCTGCAGACCAGCCTAACTTCCAGTTTTGTGAGCAACGTTATCTGCTGGCTAAGGGTGCCCTACCAGATAAATGAAATCAATGTCACAAACTGGTAACTTTCTGGCAAAAGTAAGGTAAAACTTTTCATTTTTTGAAGGGAGAAATAAAAATTTTGATATCAATCATGACTAAAGCACTGGCTTCACACAGCTAAATTAAGACTAACTACAGTCTTCTAAGGTAAATGCTAATTCTGTGCCTAAGCATCTATATAACGCCTCCATGAAGGTACGCACCTCTCAGCGATGTTTCCCCTGATGCTATCGGGTCCGATCCATTACCTCTGACTCAGCAGTATTCGAACTAAAATCAAAGTGGCCGGATTCCAGCATCACATCTGGACTACATCCCATAAAAGACCTTTTTTTAAATCTATAGTCGTTTTTTTTCCGTTGCTTTATTCTATCAGAAAGAATGCTTTATGGAAATTTCCTTTTATTTTTGAAAAAAAAAAAAAGGAAGCAGATTTATCAGTTTGCTTTAACTCTTAATTTGCAAGAGTTAAAGTAAAATAAACTCTCTTCTGTTTTCCTTCAGTTCTTGCACACTGAAGACGAGATACTCAATTGTTTTGACTATTATATTGCAATATTTTTCTACACAAAGTGAATATGCAATGTATCCACCTGAAACACTAATCCATGGTTACAAAAAATACAATACAGTGGAAAACCGGAATTAAAAATGCAATTTTCAAGCAGTTTCTCCATATATGTGTTAAAATTTTACCTCCAAACCTTATCCCAGAATTCTAACACTGTGCAAATGAACTCTAAGAACGTATCTCTCTCTTCACCTGTTTTTGTCGCTCCTGTACGCAGATCTTCGGATGTAAAAGTACCCAAATTTTCATCTGTAATCAAAATGTGAGCACAAATGCCCTTGTTCAGATTCTCTAAGTAAGGACTAACAGAATAGCCCTCTCCATCTTTTTTAACGGTGATGACTCCTTCAGGAGACAAAGTGTCTTGCACGTAACAAAGACCAGAACACATTCGATCACGGGCTTTCCTGCCCCCAGCATATTTCCATTTGTTTATATGAGGCTTCTAAGACTCCGGTGATAATTAAAGGGATGCTGGATATGTGACATAAGCAAGGCTGGTACGGCAAAGACAAAGCATGGATCTGAGAGAAGTTTAAACACCGCTTTCGGTGTGTGAAAGAGAATGTGTGCATGTGTAGTGGACCAGGATAATTTTGGTGGAAACATGAAAGGCTAGCAGCCCTTTTTTTAACCTTCACGTTATTTTCTCTGACTTATTCAGTAAGGAATATGCTTCAGTGCATTCATTAGGAATACTGGGTTCTGTCATTACGTGGCATGAATCCTGTCACTCTCATCATCACCCTGAAGCTCAACCCTGTTGTTCCTTAAAGAAAGTCTTATTCTGACTTATTATTATAGTCTCAATTCTGGATATAATTAATAAAAAGGAAAAAAATTACCTAATCCATGTATCTCACATAAATTAACACAGCTGGCTGAACATCACCAATCTCACAGAAAATTCCAAAGCTCTGAAAATATTTTATTGCTTTTTCAAAGCATAAAAGGGAGTTTAAGTTGCAGAAAGCAGGAAAAAATCTCTGTCAGCTCTGTAGGGGAGTTGTTCAGAGAAGTATTTGAAAAGTAGAACCTGAGACCCCACCTTCAGTTCCCATCAAAATTAGAAAAATGATTGTGGCTGAGAGAATAGAAAGGACACTGGACAATATTCCACCCAAGCCTGCCAGGATTTCAATAAAATAACATTGACACAGATATGTTTTTGTAAAACTCTAGTTCAAGAAATCAGTATTTTTCCAAGTAGAAATATTTTCTCTTAGTTGAAAATTCTTAATCAATAGTAATAACACAGTATCTATACTATAATTAGCTGACTAATCAAAATAAACCATTTCATGAGAAGTGTTTTGGGAAAGAACTTTATATAGCACGGAGTTCTATCTACTGATATGTTTTGACTCGTCTGGGCTGTAGTCCTGCCTGTTGAAATACTTTATTCTAAGGTGAGTGACTCTTCAGGCTATATTCAGCTTTTCTCTAACTGAACTTCTATCTTATCAAACTTATTTTGGAGAAAAAGCTCTCATCTTCTAAAAGAGCCATCTGACATGCTTACTGACGGCACAGGACAACACTGTTGTACTGACACAAGCAGAGCTTCCCTAAGGCAAATGGAGTAGTGTTTAATTGAATTGCACTTCAGTCTTCCCAGACCCCGGGGTTTTAATTCAAAACCAAATTTTTATCTAGGTTTGATAAAGCCCAACCATTTAATTCTATTATAAGATTTTCTGTGAAGATTTTTATGAATAGTAAAAGAATTGTTTGAGAAGAAACATATCAAAGAATCCCAGTTTCCAGTTTCAGTTATAGTTTTCAACTCATAAAAGTGGATTTTTAAAACAAAACAAGGCAAAGGAGGAACAGAAGACTTATGACATTCTAAATGGTCATTAATTATGATTACAATAAATATCTTTTTTCTACAGACGCACACTTAGGAAACACAGTAATACACAGCTCTACAATTTAAAGGATTTTGGGGGACGCATTCAAAATACAGGATCAACCACACAGCTATAATTTGTAGAATTCTGTTTTCAGTATTCACAGGTTGCTCCTAGATTTGGGAAGAGTTTGCCTTGGGAAATAATAGTTTGCAGCTTTTAGCCAGACTAAAGTCTCATTTTAATTAATTCTCCTTTCAGTCTAATATTGCCTCATTGACATCAGTTGAATTACTGTTCATTATGGTGGTGAAAGACACCGGTCAGTTCCTGCACAAGTTCAATTGGTTAGAGGAATCATTCATTAATCACAAAAATAAATGTTATTGTTCATCTCTGACATGCTTTTATAGAAGGATATCTGGTGTTATAAAAGATAATATCCTGAAATGATTTTACTTGGTCATTTTGTAATCTATCTATTGCTCCAATAACTTTTCTTCATCATTTAGTTAATACACAAATTAGTTTTTATAGTGAGATAGTAATGCAAGTTCAGACTACTATATACTAGCGATTTACAGTTTCTGTTTTCAAAGATATTCCATTCATTTTAGCCAAGTAGTATCTGTCTAAAAAAACCAACCAACCAAACAAACAAACAAAGAAAAAAAAACAAAACAAAAAAACCCCAAACCAGTTAATTGAATTTTAGGAAGATCTGGTTATCTTTAATTCAAAGTTAAAGTTGTTAAAAACTTACCCCATGCAGCAGGTCTTTGGAAGAGTGAGAGATTTGTCAGAATTTGAATCTTTGAAACATTCTCTGCTCCTTGTACAGCTGTTTACATCAGCTCTTTCCCAAAAAATGTAGGCTGAATAAATTTAGAAACAGCAAGAAAGTAAGAGCCGAGTTTAGAACATTTATAAAAATAATGTATAAAACAGGTACAAAAGACTACTAAGGAAGCAGGTGCTTCTGGGAAAACAATGAATAAATACTCAATTAGAGTCATCATTCATAAAATGTCTTAAGAAAATTCACATGTTGCATGGCTGAAATCAGCAGCAATAAACTTGTCTTAAACAAGAAAGCAAAATTAGAGCGACAACCTGTAGTTTATTGAATCTAACTTATCTTACTTTATCTTACTTAAGCTAGAAAGCCATGACCACAGGATTCTGAAGAATGCTGACAAACTAGTTGTCCTCCTTTACCCAAAGAGGTGGGTTTTTTTCCAAAGGGGAGGTAGTAAAGCATTGTGTTTATATGTAGGTACCGAGTCACAAACAAAAACAAGTATAGACTATAAAGAATTCATCTAGAATATAAATTCATCTAGAATATAAATCTCTTTGACCTGTGGAATGGTGATCAGATCAGAGTGTCTTAATCAGACTTAGAACCCAATTATCCTCTATTTTTTCTCTCTGTTAGGAAAAGCTGAAACACTCCACAGCAATCCAAAGCTTTTTTAAACTGTAGTACATAAAATAAATGAGCTATAAACACTATACCATTTTCCTTCCATGACAAATAGGACTGGAGGAAGACTGTAGGGCTGGAGGAATGCTCAACTGTATTAATGAAAGAGAAAAGAATATGACAGGGAAACAATATGAGAAGGGCAACAAAGCTGGTGAGGGGTCTGGAGAACATGTCTTGTGAGGAGTGGCTGAAGGAATTAGGATTGTTTAGTCTGGAGAAGAGAAGGCTGAGGGGAGACCTTATTGCTCTCTACAGCTCCCTGAAAGGAGGTTGTAGTGAGATGGGAGCTGGTCTCCCAAGTAACTAGTGATAGGACAAGAGGAAACGGGTTCAAGTTGCACCAGGGGAGGTTTAGGCTGGACATTAGGAAAAAAATTTTCACAGAAAGAGTTATCAACCATTGGAAGAGGCTGCCCAGGGAGGTGGTTGAGTCACCATCCCTAGATGTGTTTAAAAGTCGTGTAGATGTGGTGCTTAGAGACATGGTTTAGTGGCAGCCCTGGTAGAGTAGGGTCAATGGTTGGACTAGATGATCTTAAAGGTCTTTTCCAACATAAACGATTCTATGATTCTATGATGACACCATAAAGGTATCAGGAACATATAACAAAATGCTTGAAACCATTGCCTAACCTAGAGAGAGCACTAAGACGCAATGTTACTTCAGTTACTGAAACAGAAAACTGAAATTTTTCCAAATCTGAAAGAAAAGACTTTTTCAATAGTTACATTGAAATGCAATCCCATATATTTTTCATGTAGTTTTCGTTTCTACCCACTAAAATATTAAAGAATGGATAATTAGTGATCCTAAAATGGAAATTTATTGTTTGCTGCACATAAAAATTGTTACTTTGGCTGAAAATATATCCTGATGTAACTCTACTTAGCTCTACAGCATTATATCAAAAAATTAATCTGACCATTTGAACTTATTCAAAATAAGAGGATAGAAGGGCAACTAGAAAAATCTAAAACAGTGAAATATCCATAGAAAATCTAACCTGTCACAGAAGATATTTAAAATTCTCCTGAGGATTTTTCTTAGAAAGTACCTCTTTAAAATCTCAGTGGTACAATGCTTGTGCTCCTGTTAGTTGAAGTGACAGTCTTTTCTCTGGCAAACGTGAGTTAAGGGTTCTGTGCTTCTCTCTGATCTGATAAAAGTATTATTATCTAAAACATTGCAGAATACGAAAATCTGCATTTTCATCGCATTAGGAACTGACAACTTCATGACCTACAGCAAATAAAAGAAATTTCATCTTTAATTAGCATGGAACACATTATTGTCAGTTTTAACAGAAATAATAGGAAAAGCATTTGGAATCTCAATCTTTTTTGCAACATTGCAAACTTAATTCTTTCTCTTTCATTTGCTATAGTTGGGTTTACGACATGTCACCCTCTTCCACTACTCATCCACCATTGGAAACTCACTTTTCTTTTGTTTTGTTTTTTTTTGGTTCCTCAAAATAAAATTAGTTTATTCACCAATAAAGCTCAAGTAGAATTCTTTTTGTGCTGGAATAGAAAGGAGTTAGAAGGAACTGATGTCCTTGCATTAACCTTGAACTGCAGAAGAAGGTAAGGGTACCTAATTCAGGCATCTAAACTAGGAGTTGGGTTACCCTGGGTTCACAATGTAGGGAATGTAAAGAGACTGAGCCTTCCGAAAGACAGTTCAGAGAAGGAGCTGAATTTTGAGTCTTGTTTTGCTCCTCAGAAGAAACCCTTTCTGTGTGAGCTCGAACGAGGTTCGGTGCTGTAGGTCACTTTCAGGATGAGATCCGTGCCGCTGTGACCCTCTGACACAGCTCCGGGCTTTCCGGAATGGCCCTGGCTTTCCGTGAATCAATATTGCTGATGAACAACCTCCAATAAAAGAAATCTGTTTGTCTTCTCTTTTCCTTGAAGGATTTTAGTTTCCAGTTGAGTGAAGAGATTCCTTTAAAATTTTAGTGCAATATTAAAAAACACTTGCTTTAAACATATTTATCCCCCCTCCTGAGCTCCCATTCCACAATATTTGCCTCATCTGCAGTGCTTTCAGAAGTTGAAATTGTTTATTGAAATAAAACACGGAGAATTCTGTTTCTCTTCTGACACAGCTATCTCAGGCCGCCAGTTTAAATGCATCACACCTCAAAAGAACGTCTGTGTGATGCTACTTGACTGAACAAATGCATTTTAATGAGAAACTGGGCAAAAATTTGGAAAAAAACTTAGTTTTATCCACAAAAATCAAACAAATTAATATTGTTTATCCTTCACATTGACTTTTTTTTTCTCTAAAATTTAAAGTGGTTTTTATCTTTCTGAAAAGGCAGGATTTATTATTTTTGTATAAACAAGGAAAACAGTTTAATTTGGATGGGCTTGAGGCCTTCAGTGGTCACTCTTGTTAACATTTGTTGGTTTTTATTCTAAGCTGTCACATTCTGGAACATTCTTCTGTCAAAAAGGTACTTTTGTCAGGTTTATGTTCACTCTTGGAATAATGTGTGCAAATTCTATATGCTATAAACTCTGTTTTCGTTAGTCCTTTAACTACTTTAATTAATAGATCAGATAACTAGAGACACTCCCTTTACAAAAAAAAAAATCCTATTCTTCTGACCTCTTCAAACGTAATGTTCGCTTTTGCCATTAATGCTACCAAAAACATTTTATGACGAGATCTATATTGCACAGAAGAGGGTTTAAAGACTGTCTTCATAGCGCAAAATCTTACTTCCACAGTTTTCAAAATGCAATTATCAAGGCACTCCCAGGTGATCAGTCACCATCAATTTGGGGATCATTTCATTTTTGCAGCCCTTGTTAATTACATAGCTACACTGAATAATTTTTGTTTTAAAACTGATGAATTCTATCACCATTACTTACAGTTTCATAATCAAGGGAAGTAGTTATAAGATTAATTCACCTAACCATTATTGATGAACCAGTGAATAAGTACCAATTCCGACTAATTTACTGAAATACTCCTGTGTATCGCTGTTTGTGAGGTGCAACTGCGTGCACACTGACTGACTGCAGTTTTTGCTTTCCTTATGAGAGTGTAATTAATTTCCTTGAGCTTCTCTGCAAAGCTTTTTAATGTAAAATGCATTAAAAACATTCAGACATCAGCTGGAGAGAATGGACCACAAACACAAGATCCAATTGCTCCAGGGGTTTGGCCACACTTGCTGTCTGAGAGAATAAGTCATGAAATGAGAGAGCTATTGGACCATCATAAAGCATGCAAAGCATCACAAAACAGCTCTGGAGCATGCATTGTAAGATGAAATACAAAACTTCTACCTTTCAGAATGGCTAAGATGGAATGTGTCTGAGATGAAAGAAATAATTTATGATTAGATGTGAAAAATCAGCAAGCCAAATATGACAGTAACTTGGCGTTCGTATAAGATTTTCAAGATGAAATACATAGGTAGTTTAACTATGGACAGAAGAAAATGAACGTACCTTCTAATTCAAAGGTAATTTATATCAACTGTCTTCAAAAGCAGGTCAGTGAGATTCTGGAGAGTAGTCTCAGAATAACTTGGATAAATTAAGGGACTGCTGTAATTTGGACTTGGAAACTTCTCTGTGGGAAGTTTCCAGTGGAAGGAATCACTGCAGCACACCATACGCTTCCTTTATCTCTGTCATCCACCTGTAGCAGCAACCAACTGGGAAGAGTCAGCAGATGGCATAAGATGTAATTTCTTCCTTCGCCTTTTGTCTATATTATTCTTATTACGTTCTTCTGCAGGGCTATGACCTCTCTTATACAAATGTTGACAGTACCCCATCACTTCTTTTCTTCAACATTTTCAAATAAACAGATATTCTTTTAAGGCCGAAACAACACACTGAAAGTGATTTTTAAGAATGCACCTTGCAGATGAAAAGCTTAAAAGAGAGAGGAGAAACCAATGAAAAACTAATTACTGTAGCACACAAATGATATAAAAGTCTCAAAGACAGTATGATTGAAATTACTTTTAAAATATACCTTTTAAAAATAAAACATATATAAAGCACTTCCATTTATAAAGTTCCTTTCCTTTATTTGTGCTTTGGTACAAATGTGCAGAAGTTTGAGCAGATAGAGAAGAGACACCTTATCATAAAATCATAGAATCATAGAATGGTTTGGGTTGGAAGGGACCTTAAAGCTCATCTAGTTCCGACCCCCCTGCCATGGGCAGGGACACCTCCCACCAGACCAGGTTGCTCCAAGCCCCGTCCAACCTGGCCTTGAACACCTCCAGGGATGGGGCAGCCACAGCTCCTCTGGGCAGCCTGGGCCAGTGTCTCACCACCCTCACAGGCAAGAATTTCTTCCTAATATCTAATCTAAATCTCCCCTCTTCCAGTTTAAAACAATTCCCTCTCATCCTCTGGCTCCAGTCCCTGATCCAGAGTCCCTCCCCAGCTTTCCTGCAGCCCCTTTAGGTACTGGAAGGGGCTCGAAGGTCCTCTCGGAACCTTCTCTTCTCCAGGCTGAACACCCCCAACTCCCTCAGCCTGTCCTCACAGCAGAGAGACTCCAGCCCTCTGATCGTCTTTGTGGCCTCCTCTGGACCCGCTCAAACAGGTCCATGTCTTTCTTGTGTTGGGGGCTCTCGAGGTATAAGTTATGAGTAGGAACACAGTGGTTCTCAATAAAAACCATGGAAAGCACTCTGATTTTTGTAGCTTGAAATGTCTTAGAGAAGGAAGCATTTGTGGAGATTGTGAAATTCTCTTTGAAGAGCTTTTCTCAATCATTTTATTTTCGAAGAAGGGAAGAAAGCGAGGTTTTCTCTCACAAACATGCCTATTTTAAATAGACTTTTCAGGAGCACAGATTCATGACCCACGCTTTCTCTTGCTAGCTAAATTGCCAGTTGCTAGATGAGATCTCCCATTTAAATTCTGTAGATGTTGGTGTTCTGGCTGCATAGCTATGTTAACTGTGTATTTTTTTCAGAGTGCTGTAGTAGTAATTATTTTAAGCACATAAAAGAATCAACGATAGTACGAACATATCCTCAGCAGAGGGGTTAGAAAAGAACTGAGTCCCATCACCTGCAATCATGCATGTCACAGCATCCTAATATCCAGCTCCATCCTGAAACACACAGAGCTCTTCTCTCTCTACTCAAAATTCTAAACTATTCCTGAACTGAAGTGTTTCAGTGGTTGTAAGCCTTTTAATTTGTCATCTAAATTTACCCCTGGCCTCTTCATACCCATTTGCTTTCATGACAATGTTATCATTTAGCTTAAAATTCTTTCCTATGAAATGGAACGTGCGTGTCATAGATAGAACATTAGCTCATTTTTTCCTAGAAGTGATCAATCTCTGATTTTTAAGCTGCCTGTAGTTTATGGGCAGCTCAAGCGCAGTCTCCATCCTGGAGCTTAATCCCACACTGTTCAGGGAGCTGATGCTCATACAACTGTTGGGCAAGTCAACTACCCCGCTGTGAAAGGAACTGAGCACAATGGGCCAACGTTACCACAGGTAACCTGCGACCCAGGTTACAGGTTCCAGTACAGGCACCTCCAAGCCTGGAAGCCAGCCCCAGCATAGAGGGACCCTGAGAAGACACCTTTTTCCACTTTGAACTACTCCCATTGCTTCCCTTCCTTAACCTCTCCAAGTCCGTAACGTGTCTTTAGGCAACCTGCAGTTTTCTGCAGGAGGTTTGTACTGTGTACTCTGAATTTAGCCTGCTTTTCTATATATTATAGGTCATTCCTTTTCACCAAGCTACCCATATATGAAACACAATACCTTATATTTTGCTAAACTTCTTCCAGAAAGCTGTACTCTCTTGGTTGGTACAGTTTGATCTTCTGTTAAGTTCCTTTTATTATGAAAACTGTGTGCCTAAATTCCCATTTGAATTTGTCTGTCTCTCATCGATTTTTCTTCTGCCTTTCTTCTTTAGAAAAATATGCAGCATTTTCTGTCACTTTGAGGTATTTATACACTTCAATCATGTTATTTTCCAATCTTCCTTTTGATAAACTAAACATACGGAGCTCTTAAAATCTCTTCTGTAAGAAAATTTGCCTTACTCTCAGATCATGGTTTAGTGGCTTTGTTCAGTACCTTTCCTAATGCTTTAATGTGCTTTTAAAACTTGGACACAGAATTTGATGCAATGTCCCAGAACTGGTGTCATTAATATCACATAAAATAACAAGGGACCTTCATGTTCCTGCTCACTCTTTCCCTCTTTCCACACCAATGGGTAACACAGTAGTGCAGTGAGAACTTCACCACAACAGTTCTTCAGCACAAATTCTGAATCCTTCTTCAGACTCACTGCTTTCTCCAACCCACCTACATCCCCCATCCGTATATCTCTTCATATCCTTCCTCTGTCTGTTTTAAACTGTTCTACTTAAATGGACTGAACTTCAGAAATAGGTTATTTTCTTGCCCCCATCACTATTTATACCTCTGTCGGTTATTTGCAATTCTTAGTTTTAAGCCATCAATGATTCTGTATTTTCTTTCCAGCTCAGTTCAGCAGTGCTGAACACCAGTCTTACTACAACTCCCTACGGTAGCTTTTTGTCTAGAATTCAGGATGTGGGTGCTGCTATAGAGAAACCACATCTTGGCTGTGCCAGGCTGCTTCTTACTCTCTAACATTTATAGCCCGCTGTAAATGTCCTCAGCTGGACCTGACCGTTTCTCACTTAAATATGACTTTTGGTAGGTCATGCACTGTCACAGACCTGTGATTCACGATGTTTTCCAATCTCAGTCCATGAAATTCCAACTTGACAGTCTTCAAGGCATGATGTAAAGCTCGTCTCTCCTCAGATTTCAGGTGAACATTGATTTAACAGACCGAACAGACCAGAGACAGGTTCATGCCTGATTTTGTATAACAGCTTATTTGGAACAAAATTTCCTACCCTAACTTTTGATGGTGCAAATTCACCTAGTCATAAAGGATTTTTTTGAATACATTGTTTGACAACATTTTCCATTTTTTTTCTTTGTTTTTGTCCACTAATTTAGTTAACAAATTTCTTCTTAATTGTTGAGCAAGGCTTAAGTTACATTGTAAAAATGTTATGGACACAGTCAGGAAAGTGAAATAAAGTACTGCTTTAAGTTTGAAGTTTGAAGATGGTTTAAATCCTTATAACTGTTAGTAATATTTACCAGTAATTCACAGAAATAACACAGAATCACTACCAGGGCTAGTATTCCTGTTGGTAACTTTTCCTGGTAAAATATGAACAGACCAGGAGACTGGGAGGTTATAATCTCTCTCCAATAAAAGACTTCAGCAGTGGGAAGTCTTCATTGCCTCGGCCTGTGAACAAAAACGTAGAGCTTTCCTTCTTGGTAATTTGAAGTCGCATAATGACTTTATGCTAACCACAAGCCTGTTGTAGCTTACTTCTGAACGTACCACAGTAGAAAAGCTTTGCTGATAGTAAATTCTTGTCATTCTGCCTGTTAGAAAATGCATGCACAAATTATTTAAATGACTGCAATAGGTCAGAGTCAGTTCCCTCCAGGGGTGCACAAAGCCAGTCCTGGCCTTACGCAATAGTTGCGTATCAAGGAGGAAGCTACGTGCAGTAACACCAAAAGGAGCTAAACTCGTACTTCATGAAAGGAGCATAACTTTCTCTAACCACCCCGCCAAAGGCTTACTTTTCAGAGACAATGTACAATACAACTGAAGAATCCTTACCATGTAGAATTAATTTTTATGTTAATTTGCAAACAGAAAACCCATACTTTGCCAAATGGGCCTTCCTAAAATCCACTGCCGTACTCAGGGTTAACTATATTGCCAAGTCTTGCTCCTTTTTAACTCGAAGGGTATTCCACAAGTCTGCTCCGATAGATGAAATTATTATTTGTCCAACAGTATTTTTGAACTACACATTTTCAATGAAAAGCAATTTGAAAGGGCAGAATTCTGCAGTGCTCAACCAGCTTTCACTCAGCAACACACCAAACTGAGAGAAAGGGAAAACATTCCTTGAAGAAACACTTAGTAAGAAATTACAGCTGGTTTCTAAAATAAAACTTGCTTATGCAAAATGTATTGATTATGCTGAATATATTGTTTTCAGAAGCAGGCAATAAAATTATTCAAGATATTCTGGGACTTTTAACTGACTAATGAAAGCAAATATTAATCATGCTATCATATAAATAGGTAAATGTCACTTTGAGAAAATCCACAGTCACAGCCAGTACTATTTTTCCTGTTCAGCATTAGTTATCTTAATTTCAAAGTACTCTGTTCCGTGGCAGCCTTTAAAAGCAACAACTGCAAATAGAAAAAGTTCAGAGAAGTGAGAAAAGGACAGATAAACAAATTCTCCATTCAGAGGAAGTCATCGACACTGAAGCTAACAATGAGCCTTTCTATATTTCTGGTCTGGAGAATTTATTTATAACCAGAATAAAAATATAAATATATGTACCATGTAGTGTAGGAATTCTCTATACCTTATTGAATAGAAACCTGACTTACAGAAGAGTATAAGAAAGAAATTTAAGTGTTATGTATATACACAATAACTTGATTCTCCTGCCTTGTAAATAGACAAAACCCAGCAAAGTGTAATTGGACCCTCATATTTTATTTGCTGTATAACCACATATGACATTTCATAGAAATATAAATGACTACGAGTTGCTATAATGTGATGAACCAGATACGTTCAGAACGGTTGATAATGAAAAGGATGTCAGAGGCCAATAGGATAATTGCAAATTGAACTAGAAGAAGAGTATGTCAAGTACTTACTTTCTCAGCAAGGGAAATACTTTCTCCAGCTATGGGAAGAAATAAATAACTAGGTTAGCTACTGAAGGAGACTAAAGACACATTTTTACTGAAAGGTAATGCTGAAAGGGATACTAAAATATTCAGAAAAATTTTGAAATATCCAACAATTTAGAAATTTATGAACAATCTAGAAATATGCCAATCAAATGACACACAGAATGGAATAAATGCTACATAAACAAATAAGCAGAAAGATTAAACTTTAACTCTCTGATTTCAGTTAATATTACAACCAAAAGACTTAATTGCCAGTTTTTAAAAACATATGGGTAAACTCCAGCATTTTAGAGGTTACTATGTTCATACTCTGTGTGTCTCCAAACTTGTAACACTCAAGACTTAATATGAAATAATTTTTGATTTAAAACATTATATCCAAATTTCAAATTTGAAGACAGATTTTTTAGTAGACCTTCTAAATGGAAGTCGCCATAAAACTGTAACTTTTCATGTCCTGAGTAACACAGTCTTGAGAGGAGAAAAACCAACATTCCCAGTCTGCACTTAACATGGCTTCTGCATACACACGTACCTGTATGGAATTTTTCCACTTTAGAACTCCATCCACTGTTAACAAACAAGGTTCCACTTAGGTTATTTATGAGTTAGAAAATTCCTAAGGGTTTTACATTATTCCCTGTGTTTACTTCTAAACAAAGGCATATTTAAACACTTCTGAAATAGTGAATTTACATTAACAGGAGAGAATGAAGTGGGTAAGTAAAAAAGATTCACATCCTTCTGCAATACATTTTTGACTAGAAGTCAGCACAAAGAGGAAAAGCTCTATCTTTTTTAAGACTCCAAAAGCCACGAATGGTTTTAGTTGCACTGTGTATCACAGTGTAACTCGTAATATATTCATATATATATTTACTGACCACTGATTTTCCAATGTGTTAGTCGGCACTCGCGTAAGAGTTCCACAACAGTAAAGACCTTTTCTCCAGGCCCACATGGCTGATCGCGGTGCCGATACTCCTCTCTTGGCACGTGCAGAGCACCCTTCAGAATGTCAGTGGGAGTTCTGCATCCCTATGGAGAAGAGGCTATAGGACGTGACATTTGCCACGTGGCTCTGAGATGAAAGTTTTGCCCTAAGATAGTTCCTTCAGTGAGTTGTGGGTTTTTTTACCACCACAGCACTCGCTTTTGTTTTAACAGAAAACGAACCTCTAAGACAATGTTAAAGAATACTATTTGCCAAGAGATTGTTTGGTATGTCACATTTTGTTTAAATATCAAGGTAAAACATTGGCTGAAGAAAAGTTGGTGGTAGTAGTACTATTCTGTGAAAGATCCTCACTACCTCTTTTTTTCTGATCTAGGCTTCTATTACACCACACCCAGTTAAACAAGCCGATCTTAGGAAGACGCCAAATTATGACATTCCACATTCACAGCTATTTATATAGTTGACATTACTTAACTCTGTGATAATGGGTTGGTTACTGTTGACTGGAAGTGTTACTAATTTCCAGAAGTCCTGAGGAAGAGGTAACAGCAACCTATAACTATGCAGCTTAGCAAAATAAAATTTGCATATAAAATGACAGATATGAAAAGAACTTACTGTTTCCGTGTCTTTGCTACTACTTTTTTGGAACATAAACTGGCTTGACAGGCAATCTCAGCTTTCCTGTTTTCCTGTTCATACAAGAATGAACTAAGTGATTCGCTGTGTAAAATTGAAGTTTCCCTAACGGAATCTCTAACAACATGTTTTGTTCTGTTTTTTGTGTGTTTGTTTTTCCTTGCCGTTAGCTTGGTAGCCACAAAGGAAACGGACAGTGCCAGATCTCGTAGCATGCCAATGTCGCCGTCTGACTTCCTGGATAAGCTAATGGGTAGGATGTCAGGCTACGATGCAAGGATCAGACCAAATTTCAAAGGTAATTTCAAACCTAAACTTTCAGTATTTTGGTATTTCTTCTCACACAAATGCAGTTTCTGGAATAAATATGAAAACGAAGCAGTACACTCACTGAACAAAAAAAAAAGTGCCTTCTTTTGCCTTTCTTTGCCATGACAGTCCATTTCAGTAGCAAAATGCTTTGTTCTGTCACTGTCACTGCTGCCCAGACGCAGACCTTTGGAAAATGTGGCTTATCACTAGATTTGAATTGTCTAATAGGGGTTGGTTGTTTCTTTTTTTTTTCTTTCCTGAAATGGATTTTTGTTAATGGATTCAAATTCCCACCTTGGACTACGATAGCCCGAAGCACTCCGGAAAGCAAGTTCTGTGAAAGAGAGGCCAAATCCTCCTGCCTGCCTGATCCCAGCTATAAAAGTGTATTAATGATCTGACCATCAGAGTCAAACTCAAGAGAGCTTATCTTACCTACCAAACCTATCATCAAATTAGATTCTACACTCCTGTGCCCCAGTTGTATTTTTGAAGTGGCAAAAGGGACCGTCTTTCCTCTTGTTCCTTTCCCTGTTCTCAGTTCTCCACTGAAACTGCAGGTTCTCGACGCCGGGAGCTGTCTCTTGGCGTGGGCCTTTTATGCTCTTAGCACAAAGGAGATTCAAAGAAGACAAAAGCGATTCAAAGAAGATTGGAAGCCCAAAGTCTGCAAATGCAATGATTGTATCTTCCAAGGGTCTTAGCACAACCCATGTTATCCAGACTCAGGCATGTTAAAGTAGAGAATTTAATGCAGGATTATACAAATTATATTATTATACAAATATACAAACTATTGTACAGGCAAATACCACCCATTCTAACTTTTGCAGTCTAGGAAGTTTAGGTAAATTTGACTATCACTTTTTTTAGAATGCAAGGAGTTCCAATAATACAGTGGAACTATATTTAACTCTATTTCTGAATCTTTAAATCAATATATCAGTCTTTAAATTCTCCAGAGTATAAATATCTTTTTAAAGAATAAACTTATTGTGATTAAAAATGACATTATTCTTACTTTGCCTTAGCTGTCTCCTCTTGTGCATATCTTCTTGAGTCCAAGAGATTGTCTTAGCTTTAACATTTCCCTATAAGGCAGGTTTTCCTCCATGTTTACTACAAAAATTTCCCCTCAAGCAGACAGGTCTTCCTCCTCTAAGTCATCTGTCACTGCCTTTCCATCTTAATTCTTATTCAGCACTAAATTTTATAATTTTTTGACATCTCCAAGTCCCAGAAACTTAAGTGGTTATGACCCTAAAGCCATTGCTATTTGCTGGTTTTGCCAGAATTTGCCCAGGCTGATTCATGAGGACCAAGTAAATAGTTTGTCAACTTACTTCCTCGTCAGTAAGCCATAACCAGTTGGTGCTGTATTTATAAACTTATTACCCAGGATTTACTGCAGCTGGAAATGCTTGGCTTTTAACAAATTCTCGGTGCTGGTATTTCTCAGAAAGTGATAAGTGTGCACTGGAAATTCACACACGTAGCTAAAAGATTTACAACAGTAATCCATATCCCTGATGACCACACGGAGTAAGTCCCTTGGACTTTCTTTGCCAGAACTGCTTTGAAGAATGTTCCAGTGCTTGGTCTCCTGGAGGGTTAATGTATCAAACAATATTTACAAAGTAATGCAAAACACTGTTTTTCTAAAATTACTTTCTTATATGAATGGTAGCTCTTAAATTATTTTTGCTCCTTATTACCTTATTACCTTGACTTCTTGCCGCAGTATAGTCTTTAGCATGCAAACGGCAGGTTCAACCTAAGGTAAAGCTGTGCTGGGCAAAAGAAGACCTCAGGCGAAGTGTAAGCGCTGTAGGTTTTCTCCTTTCTTCCGTGGGTCTCTTGAAGTCCTACAAAGTGTTTAAAAATGAGGAGCTTACAGCCTAGCAGTTGATTTAGGGATTGGATTTTGGAGTTTGTCATGGACACCATGCAATCACAATCTTCGGATGGGTCTACAGTGAAAAACAAGCAGATGGTTTAGAGATTATAAATTCAACACAGTACTTCTTGAAAGTATATTTCAAAAGGCTTAGGGCCTTGTTTTGTAACTATTGAAATTTAAAGAGACAAAACCTAATTTGACATTGTTCTTTTTCAAAAAGTGCACATTCTAAATCTTCTAGACAGCTATGCAGTTTGAACAAATCTGCCCAGAATGATTCAGATCTATCACTAAGAATAAGTGTCTCCTTAAGTGACTTCGCCACTCTCTGACTAACTTTATTAGTCCTAGAATAAGTGCTGAGGCTTAATGCCTTTTGCAGTTTTTAATCTGGCAACAGTTTTAAAGAATCAGAACCAGTAATAACAAGAGAACTCAGACGATCATTTGAAATAATTTGTTCTTTCCATAAAATTCCTATGTAGACAAGATTTTTAACTACCATTTTTTAGTCATAATTAATCCCGGTCAATAACACATAATTATGTATTTTGAATGAGTGTTTTGCTTTTGGATAAGCAATTCTGCGTATGTGTTCTTGTTCGACAGAAATAATAGAGAAGACTCTTGGTATGTATTTAGCTATGGAATAAAACAGAAAATTAAGAACTCCTGTAAAATCTTTATCCCAATTTCAAAATATTCTTCTTTCTAGTACATTAAATATAGTATAGCAAGGCGCTTCTCTTACTCAGCTGTTCCTCATCCCAGACTATATCTGTTCCTACAAATATGGGAAATACTTCACTATCTTTCAAACTTGGACACAATTATGTAATTCATGTGTAAAAATTATCATGGTCTCAAGATGCTCAGAATTAACCTGATACAGAATAGGTGTTATATTTTTAAATCTATACAGCCCAGATTGCACCATTGATGATAATCTATTAAGATGGAAATTTTGGGATTTACATAGGAAAGTGTAAAGTGTTCCTTGCCCTGGTATTGCCAAACAGAATTCCATGATTGTTAGTTTAGGAACTTCTTAAGCCAGGACTTAACTGAAAAAATTAATTTAGATAAATATTCTTGTCACTTCAGGAAGCTGTTTATACTTTTGGCCTTTCCAGTATTTTACGGCAATAAAATCTATGTGTTTTGGAATAGTGAAAAGTATCATTTTTTGTTCGCTTTGAATTTGGTGACTATTTTACTGATTTTGTTGCCATGTGACATAGTGAGAAACGGAAGACAAGGATTAATTCCTTTTGATCTTTACAGATTTATATACTTATATATCGCTCCCTACCTTATCCCTTTTCCAGTGTGAAGAGTCCTGTTCTACTTAAGCTGTTTTCGTGTGGCAGCATTTCACAGAGTTTGTGATCCTTGTTTGACTTCTTGACATCCCTTTTCTCCCTAATGTATCCTTTTGAGGTGGACAGAGGAGAAATTTTGAAGTATTCAAGACGGAAACTCATGATCTACTTGTATGGTAGTCCATTTTTTTATGTATTTCTTTGCCTTCTCCTCTCTTCATTGATTACAGAGCATGCTTCCAGAGAACCATTCATAATTATCTTTCTTGTGTGGAAATCATTAATTTGGAGCCCATCAGTAGGAACATGTAGTAAGGATTATTTGGAACTGAATTTCATCAAAGATTTTATTGATTGATAGCTCAGTATCTTGTGTTTTTTCTGCACCTCCTTGCAGTCAGCTTTAGATACAACCACGCTACAAAACCTTACACCAGAAGCAAAATTATATTGCTATATCTTCTTTTCTAGGTCATTAATATTGAACTACAAAGATTCAGTGCAGCTCTATGGGGGAACTCACCAGCAATCACCTCGCACTTTGAAAAATGGCTATTTATTCCTAACGTTAAATAACTTTAAAGCAAAAAACCTGTACGAAGAATCTCTCTCCCTTCATCAAAACTAATATCCTTAAAAAGCCTTTGACAAAAGGTTGTGTTGAAAAGTTTTTGAAACTCCAAATAAACTATTTCAATTAATTAATTCTATATTACAATTAAAATTAATATTTATTTAAGTTAGTTAGATTGCCTTTCTCCACAGGCTCATCAGCTCTTTCAAAGAGCTTCAGTAGATCTGGGAGATGTTATTTCAGCAAAAATAATATTAATCCATATCTCTTAATCATAACAGCTCTCATAATTTCTACGAGTTTGGTTGGTACAGAGGTAAGGTTTACAGGGATAAAGTTCATTGTCAACGTCATCTTCCATCATACCTGGAGTCTGTTTTTCTTTTTTAATTCAAGTTATACTTGCTGGACATGGTACACGTTGCCACTGATAAAAAACCTGACACAGGTGATAGGTGACTAACAGTGATTCATATTTCCACAATTTTGCAAAGATTTTTACAACGTCTGGCTTGATATCACCTCAGCCTGTCAGTTTGTTCCTGTTCACTTAGTCTGAGACGTCTTCTAAGTTCCTCATACAAATCTTTCATCAGAACGGCTCCAGTATTTGACAGAGCCAGCAATTGGAGAAAAATGCTGCTACGACGACTTCATTTAGTTTTTTGGCTCTGACCTTCTTCACTTTCATGGATACTTTTACATCTTAATCACCTTCTCTTGACTTCGCCTTCCAGGGCTTGGCAGGATTCTATTTTTAATGCCTTGCAGCTAGTTATCATTGTTAGCTTTTCTGTCTCTAGTGAGTTTCAGCTTTATTTTTCCCCCCGTCTTTAATCTATGTTCAACGTGACCGAGTTCCTGTGTTTGAATATGACTTCCGGTTTTAACAGCTTCATTTATGCGTCTTTTTGACCATGTTTTGGGAAGTTCATTTTTACTCTCAGCACAGTATCTTTAAGTGATGTCTAAACCATTGGCAAGCTGCTTTTAGCTTCTCCTTCTGTGGTCTCTTTAAGTAGCTGTTAACTATTTTTGTAATGCTGCTTTTGAAATTAAGCATCAGTGTTATAGTGATTTAGGGCTTTTTCTTTATAAAAGCAACTATGTTTGTTGATATGGCAAACTTACACTTTAGAGCATAGTACTACTTTCAACAATAGTATCATACCAAATTTGAAATGATGACAAGTATTACAACATGAAAGTGTTTGAAAGGAAAGCTGCCTTGCAAACATATCATCTAACATAGCCAGGAAGTACAATTTTCTCCCTGAGAGTTTTTAGTGACTCTGCCTTTGTTCATCTCCCGGGCTTTTTCTTCTTTCCTTGATCCTTTTCAGGAGTTGTCAATGTCAAGCCTTTACTGAATTCTAAGAAGTACTGGGTCTGCTCAACAGCTCTAAATAATTAAGCAAGTATCAAAGTGAAAATAGCGTCAAAGTGACTGCAGAGTGATACCTCCTTACCTGAGAATTCCGCTCCGGAGGTGGAGTCTTGTGTACGGCAATGGCTGAAGCGCATGTAGTGATGTTTTGTTGCAGCTGCCGCACAATACTTCAAAACAATTATTGCCTTGAGGAAAGCAAGCTGGATCTTCCAAGCTGACTCCTGTTGGCAGAATTTTTTACGGACATTCTGACTCTTCAAGTTTTTAATATCAAGTTCTCACATTAAATTTTGCTGGTTGTAAAGCACCAGCAGTGGCAGAGCAGCTTATTACTTCAGTGACTCTAAAAAAGAAATATTATAGGAGGGTTTGTAAAAGCAGTCCTCGAATTCCAGACATAGATCTCTATTATTAGCGACTGCTTACATCTGCAAAAAGAAACCAGGTTCTCCAGTGCTGAACTGGATTATTGATATAAGAATATCAAGGTGCAGGAGGGCGACAGAAAAACCTTGTGATGGAAAAACCTTGTTCCCACTGTACACAGACTGAAATTGATAAGAAATAATGGGAAAATTAACATGCTCTACCATAATGCCATGTTTTCAGAGACTTTCAGAGAAATAATTTAAAACCTTTTCCGTGAAGAGACGATTCATTGTTCTGTTATCATAATGACTGCTCTGCCACTACTGATGCTTCACAAACGCAAGATAAGACAGAACAACAGTTGACTGAAGACCCACGGTAACAGAAAATTCAGTTTAAATGGATTCTTAACCATTTTGTGGATTTAAGAGAAATGAGAATAGAATCTAAGCCATTCTTTCTTATCCACATTTGTTCCTGTAAGCAGTAGAGATAAGAGTAGCAATAATATATTTCTGTTACCAGTGATGACAGATAACATTAAGGGTAGCAGCTGCCTTCAGTGAGAAAGGTCACTTTTTCCCCTAATTGTTGTAAGAAGTGACATACATTGCTCACTGAAATGCACATAAAATTTTTTTTTACTATATACTTCAGATTGGATGCTGATCTTTTTTGCATAGAATCATCTGTGCAAGTTTATAATTAACATTCTTTTTTTATTGCTAGAACTAGCCAGCCAAGTAGTGTACCTTTGAGACAAATCAAAAGGAAAATTCTTATAAACCATTCAATTTAATTTTGCATTAAATAAGTTGAGATTGTAGCATTATTTCCTCCTAAGTCAATAAACATTGTTTCATACTAGTTTATATTTTACAGTCACTCAATCAGCACTGATTCTGGAACAGGGACTGGTGTTTTTTCTCTTTTGCAGGCCCTCCAGTTAACGTCACATGCAACATATTCATAAACAGCTTTGGATCCATTGCAGAGACAACCATGGTAAGATATCTTACCTCAAACAACATTTAAACTTTAAGTTCAATGTGTTCAGTGAGCTCTAAAGCCAGCTAGGGCTTCTCTGCACCTGGAGCTAAGTGAAGAAGGAAATCCACTTCTGAGAACAGACAGTGAGAACACTTAATTTAGCAACTGATTTTTTCTAACAGAAAATCCATCATTATATCATCAAACACACAAGTAAAAGTAAAGCCAAGGGTTGGGTTTGTTTTGGTTTTTTTTCCATAAGTTTTATTTGGCAGTTGTAATGAACTCATGATTTTCATTTAGGCAGGTATTAGTTTCTACAGTGTCCCACCTTTCTAACCTCAAAAATGTCATTATGTTGCTTTGTTAATAGTATTTTATAATTTCATTATATAAAGTGCATATGGGGATGTATACTTTACTTAAAAAGTCTGTCTTCCCTAGAGCTATTGCACAGAGATAATAGAATAACAATAACGGTGATCTGGTAGATAAAATTTCATTATGAATTCTAAGAGTGGAGTAAATATAAGTGGATTGCACACTTTTTGTAGATAGACTTACAACTGGTCTATTAAAGAAAGTCTCCAAAAAGACTGAAGACTTTAAGGAAGTAAGGAGAAAGAGAGGTCAAAAGAAAATTTTGGTAAATTTAGGTAAAACTAATTATTGAATTGTGAACCGACAAAAATACCTTGGGTAATCTTATTTAACAGGTGAAACATATCTGCTAATAACTTGGAGCACAGATTTACCCATTAAAATTTGGTGGGGGAGGAGATCTAGTCACTCTTTCTGCATACAAGTGCCTGACATTTTTGAAGAAAGGCAAATAAACAGTTACATAGTAATTTGGGGACAGAGAGGGTTAAAATATAGAGAGATGAAAGAAGATCTGTGGGAGTTTGTAAGATCCAAATATAGTAAATACTTTGAAATCCCAACAATTTCAAGGGTCAGGATACATACTTGGAATGACAGAACACAATAAAAATAATTGGTATAGCAAGAAAAAAAAGAAAAGAAGATAAAGGAATAATACTAAGCAAAAGCCATCCTTCTGAATTACCAATAAGACCAAAAATGAGACCTTTAAATGTAGCCAAGGACCTGTAGTTAGGAAATCAATAACATAAAGGCAAATATTTATGCCCTCTATCTCCAAAGTGATGCTCACAGCTGCTTGATCTTTACTCGCCTTGGAACATAGGGGTAGATGTTACTGAGAGAGGCAGATGATTTTTTTCAGGTAGAAAATCACTTTAATTTGTATTTGGGTGCCTTGCCAGACTGCAAATCCCAAACAGATTGACATGGCATCCAAGGAGATTTATTCAGGTTCAATCAGAGGATTAAGCAATGCCCACATGATTAGAATAATGCTCCACAGCTACTTTTTAATGGCTGTATGGGTGAAAATGGTGCAAAGCAGGAGATGGACCACAGGGTCAGTAAAGTGCAGAGATCCAGCAGTTAGATCACTATAGAAAGGATATTTGGAAAACTGAAGTTGCTACCACTTAAAAAAAAATTGTCCTGAATTTGGGAAAAGGATGCCTGAATTCACATCTCAAGTGTATTTCCTCTCCAAAAAATGAGAATTATAAATGATTTCTTTCAGTACAACTTAGTAAGTTAGTACAATACTTCTATCATAACAAAATTACATTCTGTTCTGTGTTGCCTTCAAAGCCAATTAAAACAGTCGAGGTAGACTACAATCTGATTTGGAACAAATAGCTCCAGGGTAGTATGTTATAGAAAATACCAAACCTGGTCGGAACCACCGGGTTTTTCATTCTATCGTAGAATCACAGAATCCCAGGTTGGAAGGGACCTCAAGGATCATCTGGTCCAACCTTTCTTGGCAAAAGCCCGGTCTAGCCAAGGTGGCCCAGAGCCCTGTCCAGCTGAATCTGGAAAGTGCCCAATGTTGAGGAATCCACCACTTCCCTGGGGAGATTATTCCAATGGCTGATTGTTCTCAGTGTGAAAAATTGTCCTCTTGTGTCCAATCAGAATCTCCCCAGGAGTAATTTGTACCCATCACCCCTCGTCTTTTCCATGTGAGTCCTTACAAAAAGGGAGTCTCCATCTTCTTTGTAGCCACCCTTGAAATACTGGAACATGGTGATAAGGTCTCCCCTGAGCCTTCTTTTCTCAAGGCTGAATAAAGCCAGCTCTCTCAGCCTTTCCTCATATGACAGTATTCCCAGTCCTTTGATCATCTTGGTGGCCTTTCTCTGGACCCTCTCCAGCCTGTCCACATCTCTCTTGTATAGCAGGGACCAAAACTGAACACAGGATTCCAGGTGTGGCCTGACCAGTGCTGAGTAGAGTGGGATAATGAGTTCTTTATCTCTGCTGGTGATGCCCTTGTTGATGCAACCCAGCACCCTGATGGCTTGCTTTGCCGCTGCAGTACACTGTTCACTCATATTGAGCTTGTTGTCCACCAGCACCACCAGGTCCCTTTCCACCAGGCCGCTCCCTAGCCAGGTAGATCCCATCCTGTGCTGCACTCCTGGATTATGTTTTTCCAGGTGCAAGACCTTACACTTGTCCTTGTTGAACTTCATGAGGTTCTTGTTAGCCCACTCTTCCAGCCTATCCAGGTCTTCCTGCAGGGTGGCTCTCCCTTCCCAAGTGTCCACTTCCCCACTCAGTTTGGTGTCATCAGCAAACTTCGTCAGGGAACACATTTTCCCATCACCCAGATCACTTATGAAGATACTAAACAGCGTTGGGCCCAGTATAGATCCCTAGGGCACCCCACATGTGACAGGCTGCCAGTCTGAAAAGGAGTTATTGACCACCACCTTCTGGGTGCGACCGGTCAGCCAGTTCCCCACCCACCACACAGACCACTTGGCTACGACCGTAATGCACCAGTTTCTCTAGGAGGAGGCTGTGGGGAACTGTGTCAAAAGCCTTGGAGTAATCCAGGTAGACAATGTCCACCCCTCACGCCCCGTCAACTGAACAGGTTACTTTGCTGTAGAAGGCAATCAGGTTTGCCAGGCATGATTTGCCCTTGGTGAATCCACGCTGGCTTTTCCCAGTCATGCGCTTCATTTGACTTGTGATAACACCCAGGAGGATTCATTCCATAACTTTCCCAGGAATTAAACTGATGGGCCTATAATTTCCTGGATCCATCTTTAAGCCCTTCTTATAGATGGGAGTGACATTAACCCTCTCTCAGTCTTCTGGGATGTCCCCCAATCTCCACAGCTTCTCAAAGATTATGGAGAGCAGCCTCGCAATGATGTTAACCAGCTTTCTTAACACCCTTAGGTGTTAATGTCAGGGCCCATCGATTTGTAGGGGTCAAGCTGCTGTAACAGTTCACACACCATCTCTTCCTTCACTGACGGTGCGTCTGTGTTTGCATCAACCTGGATTTTTGTTCCCAAGGCCTGAGGCCCAATGGTGCTGATAAAGATAGAGGTGAAGAAAGCGTTGAGAACCTCTGTCTTTTCAGCGTTGTTGGTGACTAATTCACCTCTCCTGTTTGACAGTAGGCCAATATTTTCCTTCTGTTTCTGCTTGTTGTTTACGTACCTGAAGAACCCTTTCTTGTAGTTTTTGACATCTTTGGCCAATTTAAATTGAAGCTGAGATTTTGCTTTTTTAACTGCATCTCTGCACACCCTGGTAATGTCCCTGTAGTCCTCAACAGCTATTCGTCTGCTCTTCCATCTCTGGTACACTTCTCTTGGAGCTGAGCAGACTCAGAAGCTCACAATTAAGCCAGGGGGGTCTCTTGCTCTGCCAGCTTCCCTTATCTTTAAAGGAGATGAACTGATTTTGTGCTTCCAGGAAAGAGTTCTTGAAAAACTCACAGCACTCGCTATCTCCTTTATCCTCCATGGAAGCTTCCCACGGAATCCCTCCCAGCTGAGCTCTGAGCGAGCTGAAGTTTGCTCTTTTAAAAATCTAAAACCTTTGTCTTAGTACAAATCTTCAGCGTGCTCAGCAGGATCCCAGACTCCACAATATTGAGATCACTGCAGCCAAGGTTATCACTAACTGAGGTATTACAAAGGAGGTTTTCTTGGTTTGTGAGTAACAAGTCCAGCAGTGCCTCATTCCTGGTTAGCACATCTAACATCGTATGAGGAAGCAGTCCTCTACGCATTCCAGGAACTCAATGGATGACATGTGAAGTGCTATATTGTTCTTCCAACATTTGTCTGGGTAGTTGAAGTCACCCATAACAACCAGGTTCTGTTGACCCGAAGCTTGCTTAAGAGACCTAAATATTGCTTTGTTGGCCCTATTGTCTTGGTTTGGAGGTCAACAGCAGATGCCTACTGTAAGATCCCCCTTGGAGACGACCCCTCTGATCTTCACCCAGAGGCTTTTGATAGGGCTTCCACAATCTCCATAGTCGAACTCTATACACTCAAGGTTCTCCCTAACATAGAGTGTGACGACTCCTCCCTTCTTCCCTGCCTGTCTTTACAAAACAACCTATAGCCATTCATCACAATCCTCCAATCCTGTGTGTTGTCCCACGATGTTTCAGTTATTCCTATGATATAACAGCTTTGTGACTGTTGATTATATGTATTAAAAAACTGGATGATTAAGCACAACCTTGACCTTAGGACAAATGTTGTCTTTGTGATGCTGGTATTCTGTTTATAACGTATTCACTGATACAGTTCAAACCAGACTTTTGGTTATGGTCAGGAGCTTTTGACCCCTCTGAGACTCAAATCTTCCTTTGCAGAAGAAAAAAATGTTTTTTTGTGAATAAGACTTTCAATCATGTATTTTACTAACTTTAATTCTCCCCAACACTGAAGATGAACACCTTCTGAAAAACATGAAAATCTTTCTCTCTTAAAATTACAATCAAAACCATCTTGCATTATTTTACAAACTGAATTTCTGCATTGTTGAACAAAAGTAAATTCACAGCAACTCAGTATTTTACCAATTGTCACTATTTCACCAATTTTATTTGCTGTAGTCCTTAAAATTCAGGTACCTATGTCTTTGTGTTTATTCTAAATCTTTACGGATAGAACGACTTACTAGAACAATTTATTAGACTCAAGAAGGATTTTGATATTCTTGATAAATATTTTTTCCCAAACTGTAAACAGAAGAGCTTAAGCAAACCACAAGTGCAAAATAAAACCTGGCCACCAAGTGGCACCTTGAAGTCTCGCTGGTATTTAAAACTACCAGCAGAATAATGGGATATGCATGTAATCTATTAGCTTTAAAGAAGTCTGAGTACATCAAGCCACATCCTTCACCGTCCTTGTCATCAGCCCTGGCACTGTCAGTCTCTCTTGCTCCCCGTCCCTCTGATTCTCTAGTTTTCCCACTGATGACCGAAATCTTTGAGCTCCCTCTGGTGCTTCGGTTATGTATAACACAGTAAACAGTTACGGAAAAACAATGGGTTAAAAAAAGCCGAGATCGGCTGCAAAATAGCCTGGTGCCAGCTTTACATCACCGGACTTTGTAGTTCTCAGTAAGGAAGAGGAGTTTGTCCGTGGGAAATGGGAACTTACAGGGTGCAGCCGCAATCCGCTTTCAGACAAGCGGGTTCTCTTAAACTCATCCACAGCCAAACCAAAAAAAGTAGTTTAATTTGGCTTACAGCTTGTTAACTCTGTAGGCTGGTTCTTTCTTTCTGTTTTCTTATTTTGTACATTTCGTTCAACTTCTTTAGAGTATGAGTTACCGTTATTTCGCATTCCCTTTCTTTGTCTCGAAAGACAAATCGGACGGTTCATAGTGGGGAGAGAAGGCATGCCGCCTCTTGCTAGGAAGCTGTGATTCCAGTTGAACCTAGGGAATTTTAAGTGATCACGTGAGGAACTTATTTTATGTCATGTATGCTCTGAGGAGGCACAAAAAAAAGTAAACCACATAGTTTAAAACTGCCTTAAACTAACTTCCATTACGAGCACCACTTAGGGTCTGGCCTTGCCGATATTTCTGTGTTACTGAGAGGAACCGTAGTACTGGATCTGTATGTCTCGACGATATTCACAAAGTGAAGATTTCACATTCATCCTCTAGCCAAGTAAAACTCTTATCACTTCGCACATATAAAGGAAAACCTAGGTCCAGTCTTTCATTTTTTACACGTTGCTACTATTCTTTTTTTCACCTGAGGATTTGGAAATCTTAAATAATAGCAGGAGATTAAAAAAATGTGTAAGCCCTGAATAAAATTACTATTTCACTACATGAAATTAACATAATGAAATCAACATAAATTGTCATCTGAAGTTTTTTATTTAAGATAAATAGCAACGTACCTAAGCACAGTTAACCTTAAAAATCTGAGAAAACAATCGGATTGCTCGGTCATGTAAAGTTAAATGTACATTGGTGATATGGGAACCATATCCTATAGGAAACCTAATCATTTTCTTATTGGTGCACTGGAACTTAAATTTCAGGTTTTATCACACCCTCCTGAAAGTTCCTTAGGGAGTGTCTCTCTGTAGCTCAGGCTGTACCTCCCAGCGCTAGGAGATGTCCTGATCCTTAAGAGCAGCGTCATAAACAGTGTTGGCAGTTACCAACAACAAAAAAGAAGAAATTATTGAGTCTTACAGGGTGAGAATAACATCAGTGCCAACATTTTCAGCTGCAAGTGTTCAGAGACAAAATACTGACTAGGTAAAGCAAAGGTGACAGAGTAGTTGGGCCACGGGGCAGACGGTAGGCTATCCCAAAAAGCCTCCTTCTAGTCTAGTCAATACAACTGACCAGCTTCCTCAAGGTTTTCTGAGTTTTAAAGGTCAGGAACAATACTTTGTTCTTAAGGCAGGTTTACAGCAATATTTACTAAGTATGTATTAATATGCTGAGCGTAATGCATGTGCTAAAAGTGCGTTGAAAGGGACACCCACTGAGAGACCTAATGGCAAATGACAACAGTGCAGACAATTGCCACATTAAAAAGCCTATGTCCGATATCTGCTCCTGCCATGTTTTTGCTGATGGGTGTTTCTTGGCTCAGTCTGAAAAGAACTGTTATCCTCACAATGTCGATAGGAAGCAGGTGATAGATATTTCTGTGCTCCCAGCACTAATGAGATTATCTTACATCTAAAAATAAAATGTGCTTTTAACCTACATTAACCCATTTTTAAGCCATCATAATTACTCTCTTTTCACGAGTCACAGCTCTTTAATTTCATTAGCTTCATCTTTCTTCAAGTGAGCATTTCAGTTTATGTTATTTTCTACTTATTCTAGGTTGTCTTTAAATAGAGTATTAGGAAGGAGTGTTCACTTGTATACATTGCAAAGCTTAATGCTGAAGAGTTTCACCAAATATTTTTCCTAAATGAATCATTTAGTTGATTGTCTCAAATACAAGCAAATATATGCTTTTCTTTGGTGAAAATATGCTGAAAAAGTCTGTATAATGGATATAGCAGTTGTTAATACTGAAGTGACAGGCAGAAGTACCTACATGGCCCGTTTTTTATCTCAGATGAGCAAACATGCAATAAAGGCCACTTTACAGTTTCAAAATGACAAAAAAACATTCAATTTTTTCCCTATTTGACAATTAACTCCCTTCTATCAAGGCACAGAGAAGTCAACAGGTTGTTCTTGGAAGAGTTGGGAAGGCAGATTATTTAACGTCCTTTATTTTATCATAAACCTGCCTCTGCCACCCTGAGCCTGGGTCACGGACTCAGGAGAAGGCAGAGGTGTTTCAAATTCTAGCGGTCCGCAGCTCTCCAGTTCGTTACATGACCAGATTAATCCATGCAAATCCCTCTGCTGCACCTGCGTTCTAAGCAGACAACGTCATACCACCCTCCCCAGGTACAGCACCTATTTTCCATATTGTCTGGAAATCCTATAGGATGCAACCAAAGTGTGTTTGAAAAAGCACATTGCGATGCATACAGAGTATGAATTAGCAAACAAATAGCACCATTTGCTTTCAAATTAAAAAAAAAGACGACCTAGATCAGTTGGTTTTATAAGCAGCAATGCAAAACATCGTTTCATGCAGCTTGCAGCTCTGCTCTAAAACTTGTAGTCTGGGGTAGCTTTTTCGAAAGGTGTTATGGTTTGAGAAACCCACAACAATTTATTGTCCTTTAGACAATTATTCTATCACCCAATGACCCCTCCCCACCCAGGAAGGGGAATTGGGAACAAAACAAGGAAATCTGGGGGTTGAAATATAAACAGATTTAACAGAATAAGACTAAATAATTAACAGTAATAGCACTAAAGAACCAATAGTGATCCCGACACCAATCTAAAGATAAATAAGGATTATACTCAGCCTATTCTATCCGTAGGAAGCCGTGCACTCCCAGCAGAGGACAGCAAATGTGGGACACTGGGAGCAGCTTCGGGAGGAAGGGAAGGGCTCAGGGCTCCGGCACTGGGGCAAGAAGTTCTCAGGATCGCAGCCATCAAGGGAGAGAGAGAACTCCTCAGCAAACTTTCTAATTTCTAATGAATGTGCCGTTCATGGTATGAAATAACCCTGTTGGCCAGCTTGGGTCAAGTGCCCGGGTCTCGCTCCTCCTCATCCCTGCACCTGGCCAGCTCCAAAACACTGAGACCTTGAAACCCACCCACCATAGCTGGCTGTAAAGTTAATATTTTCACAAATTCAGACACTAGAGTCTTCTAAAAGTGCAGTTTTCCCAAGCATTAGAAATTAGTCCTGTGTCACTCAAACCAGGACAAAAGGAATCTTGGAATTCAGACACCGTGTGGTGGAAGCTATCGGGTAAGACGCTGGCTGGTATTACAACAGCACGATGAAGCAGAGAGGGCCAAGGAAACGTCAGCCAAAGGCAGCACCGCCAGCTCCCGTCCGTCTCTCCGAGTCACAAGGTGTGGCACGGTACCAACTGCGTGGAGCAGCTGCCCAAGGGTGCGTGCCTATCGCTGCTGGGCGCTGAGGAGAAGAGGTGTTTCCAGGTGCCTGGAAACGGGACCAAGTGGAGCTGCGCAAGGAACCATGAGGGTCAAGTATGCGATCTGCTGGTAGACTGTACTAGATGGTGCAGCGGATGGAGAGGCTGGGCCAGGCTACGCAGAGAAGAGGCTAGTACAGACGATGCTGCACGTGATGGTTATCGGGTACCAACAGCTGAATTCCCACATCTGGGGAAATCTGGTTCCCTACTAACACTGAAAATCATCCTTACACAACAAGTCGGAAATGAGGAGAAATAATCTTGCTGTGTTTATCTCCTGGCCTCTGGGAAGTTTATGAGGATGATTGTATTATTCTATACCTTTTCCTAACCTTCTTTTTCTGTGTTATAAGATAAGAATATTCCTGTATTCTTTCCTGGCATCTATACTGGAGTTTTTTTCTCAGAAATAACCCTAGCCTCTTGGGCTCCTTTTATGACTCTGAAAAAGTAAAGGAAATGCCATTTTTTCCATTTTGATTCCTTTGATGATTTATAAATGATTTAGGAAAAAATAATAGACAGTGTTTGCATTGGATCATTCCAGAATTAAATTCCAGGAATTTGGGCAGCAAATAGGCCTCGCACTGAAGAAAAGAGTTTTGACTGTTATGTTTGGTTTAGGTTGGGACTAGCAAAAATGGCTGATAAAACTGATTTTTAAAAATCGGCAGAAGATTTGCCTTTTCCGGAGTTGATGACCTTTGCAGAAGCTGGTGGTAGCTTCTTTCCCTGGCCCCACAAGCCGGTGGTTTTTAAACTGTTCTCGGAAGCAACTCTCCAGGGAGCTATTAGGGAGCAGCAGCGTTCCGTCCTTGGTTTAAAGAGTGTGATCATGGTATTTGAAGAAGCAGCTCAGTTACAGGGTGGTTTCCACATATTTCGTATGTTTGAAAGGCAGTATATTCAACATGGATATACAGGAGAACAGAAATATAAACTATGACTGGACACGTCAGTAAAAAATGAACAAATAATCTTGTCTTATTAAATATCAGGTTAATCTTTCTTCTTTGTCACTGTAAAACAGCAACAAAGCAACTCAAGGCCAAGTCTCAGGCTTATTTTAGATAGCATACTGAGGGCAAATCCTGCGGAAAGCTCTAGAGACATAGTGCAATCTTACCTAATAACAGAGTGCATTTGTCTGAGAAAATACTGGAAAAACAGCAAGGTTTTCTTTTCAGGTCTCAAAACCTGCCGTTTCTAGATATCGTTTCAATGATTTATGAAGAAGTGAAACTTCCTTTATGAAAGGAAATTATTTCATGCAGTGAACAGCTGCAGATGGGCTGTGAAGTTGCAGTCTAGAATAAGTGATGCTGTGCTGCTGAAAAGCTGCTTGAAAAAATTTTGGATGTTTTCGATAGCTTTAGATGAAAGTACTGTCGTAGAGGATCCGAATCAGTTGTTAGCGTGCATTTGCACTATTAATGGAAATTTAAAGTGATGCAAGAACTGAAAAGGACTATATTCTGTGCGTGAACAAGTCATAAGTCTGAAAATACAATAACAAGTGTCTACAGTAAAGCAGAAGGTCAAACTGGGAGTTTTCCCTGACAGCAGCCACGTAGTGGCCACAAACAGAGTAAAGGTGAGGTCCTTTCGCAAAAACAGACGCCTTTAAAGCAGAATCTAGAAACGTAATATACCAGAAGGTTTCCAAAATGAAATACTAAAGTTCCCATTTCAGTCATCCTGATTTGTAAACTGGATTCATTTTTGTGGTTGTGACACATAATTTATTTCAAGATTTTTTGGAAGAAGACAGATTGGAATAGGTTTTATATTTATCCCAGTAAGGCTTGGTGGCTGAGTCACAGCCAAATTCTGTAATCTTTCTGGAATCTGGAGCTGAAATTCAATGGGATCTTTATGCAATATGGAGAATAAATATCTAAGTCAGAAATAAAGACTGCTGGTTCCATTTAACTTTCCCTACTGATATAAACACATCATCTGGATCATAATACCAGTCTATGAGGGTGTCATGACTAATTTCAGACCTGTATGGTGCTGCCAAGGTTTCCAGACATAACATTTATTACTTATTGCCAGCAGATAAGAGGTAATCTCTCAAGTTTCCCAACATGCAGAACAGCGTGTCAGGACTCTGGCACATGCAGAAGACAGGCACATCTAGAAAAGCTGCAGCTGGAGGCTCACAACAGGTTTTCTCATTCCAAAGCAGATGGCTCTTTGCTGCTCCTATTTTTGTGGTGCCTGAAGACGCAGTTCCATACCCACAAATTAAATTAATTGAAGAGAACTGCACACGGGTTTTTAAAAAGCAAATACTGATAGTCTTCGCTTCCTAAATTTTAGCAGGCGTTTGTCATTCTATCAAAAGACTAAGACATGATACTTAATGTTAAGCTTGAAAAAAATCTCCAAGAGTCTTCATGACAAACAACTAGCAGTTTATAGTCCTGGCTGTCACACAAAACATGGAAAATACTCCAGTATCTCAAGCCTAGTGTTGAAAGCTGAGTGGCTGTATCCACTCCTTCGAGGTGGGCATCCACAAAATCCCTCCTCAGCCACCACCAGACGCATACAATGTCTTCTGCTTTGACTTCCTAGTCCTGGGAGAAGTGTCAAATCAGGTATACAACTATCTATACCACCTTCAGGTGTACCCAATTCTGCAAACGTTTCAGAACGCGTCAGTCGGAGATTGTTTCACAGGTCTGGGGAACGGGCAGCAGTGACGGTCCTACGCTTGTGTGCTGGGCGATGTTTTCTTAAATACTTACTTACAGGAAGGAAAAATTAGCTTCAGATGTTTTTTACCTCATTTGAAGAAAAGACTGAATCCAGGCCTGCGGTTGCCTTAGTACTCTAAGCCTAGGAGTAATTGTTCTGTTTTATCTGAAATAGATAAATATTTACCAGGATAGGTGTCATAATCAGCTCTTCCAGACATACTTCAGGAAATCATTTTCTCATTCTCTCTGGTCCATTTTAACAAACATTCTTAAAGATCTTAGAAAATGCTTTGTACAACACAGAAAGCTGAACAGCTCAGCTGAAAGACAATTTAAATTTTCAATTTAAATTTTCCATTTCCCTATAACCACACATTGCAATTATAAGGAACAGAAGACCTGAGAGAGCCTCCCACATCACCAGTGCAAGCCCTTGCTACTGCAGACACTTTTGCTTCATAGTCTTATTCGCCACCTGTTCTAATTCAGCCTAAAGCCCGAATGGTTTCTTTAGATGCCAGCCCTTGCGAAAGATTCTTCCAGAATCTCCATCTCCTCATTCCAAGGGAGACTTAGCCTTTAGCCAAATTTTTGCATCCTGTGTTTACCTACACCCATCTGATCTTGTTCTAGAAAAGCTGGAGAAAAGTCTTATCACCTCTTACCTATGCTTGCTTACATTGAGTCTTCTTTCTCTGACTGCTCTTTGTCACTAAAGGAAAGGCCGTGACTCAGACAGCACCGCACCATGGATGCCTATGGCATTACTCTCATCCCCTCCGGCATTTTCTTTCTTTTCCATTTTTATATTAGTCTTTTCAATCTGTTTGAATAGCAGTTATCTGCTTAGCTGTTCCTAAAAGTCTATATCCTGCTATAGCAATTACAGCATTGCCCAGAAAAAGCTGTGAAGATAACCGATTTGCAAGCTGAGAGCTACTCAGTCACTATCGTAGAAAATCTGAGGATCTGTGAAAATAAGATTGCGGCATCGCTACCTAGCTCTGTTCACAAAGTACGAGGTATGCTGTTTATAAAGTTTCATATTTTGTTGCAGTCATACAAGAAGATGAATTCTATTCAGGTTATGATTATGTCACACTCATGATGTTTCTTCAATTTATAAGGACACAGATACCAAAGTAAAAACATTGTTTAAAAAAAAAAAAACCAAACAAACAAAAAACAAAACAAACCCAAAACCCCACAAAAAACTAGGCCAAAAGAAATAATTTTTCAAATATCTTTAGTGTAGCTGCCTCATGATGTGTATTTAAGCAACGGAAATTAATCTTATCATGATATATGGGGATTTTGTCCGTAACTCCCATTAACGCTAATAGGAGTTAAGCCCATAAATCCCCATCTATCCCTGTAAGAATATAGCCTTTCTCCCTCATTTTTGCATGAACCTGCAATTTACTAACACTTCCTTTGCAGAAACAAAAGCTACAATCAACTTCAGAATAACTGTTAAATGAACCTGAATTAAGAAAATAAAGAATTTTCTAACAGTCACCTTTGTTCCTAATTTCTGCTCTTGAGTCTAGTAAATATGTGCTGGAAGTTCTCCAGCACAAACACTTTGCATGAAGCATTAACCTTGAAATTCTTTCCTTGAATAACTTTGAGGTATTTTGGCATCATTTAAACATTCAGTTCAGCTCTCATGTCTCCATTCTAGTCTCAATACTTGCCACTTCATGCACTCTGGGTGTGTATTTTTAATTATAATAGCCAAAGTAATCACTCAGCATGAAAGAGTCGTGCACTCAGATTTTTTATACATCATACCCATACTGCAAAGATGTATTTTAAATATACACAAAAAAGTTGAAACCATTTTAACATACTTTAAAATTAAACAGTAAAATTATACAATTCATCAAAAGAGCTTGTAAGAATCTGTTTTCTGCATAGCTTTTTTCCTTTTCCAAAGAGAATACACAGCACGCTATCAAATAATGGTCATTAACAGCTGGTAGAACAAGAAGTATTATGAGATTGTGCTTCAGGCTTTAAATTTCTTTAAAAGCCAATATGATGCCAGCAAGGTGTGGCTGACATGCGTTTTTACTGACGCCGCTCCCTACGTCATTACTGGCACTGTAATGATGGTCCCAGATCTCTTTTGGGTTTTTTTCCCTTAAATCCTTCTAGATTGTAATACCAATTTGCAAAATAATAAAACTGTTGGTTTCTTCAACAGCACAAAATAACCCTGATGACTTCCAAATCTGTCTCACGTACCACCCCAGCAGGCCCAGTCATCTCCTACAGCACAGAAACTGGGTTCTGTATCTTCTCTCGCTCCCAAGCCCTTTCCTTTGTCCCTGTGGCTAGTTAACCATCAGACCCAGGAAGCACCACCCTGCCATCTAGATTCCCCGGAGAGGTGTCTCTAGACAGGGATCTACACATTGTCACCTTCCTCCCTCTCTCCGAACTGCAGGTAATCTCAGCTCACAGCGTCTCTGCTCCTCCGCCTCTACTGCTCCAGCTTGCAGAGGCTTTTACTTTCTCAGCAACTTCAGCCAGGGTTTTCAGAGAATCATAGAATCATTTAGGTTGGAAAAGACCTTTAAGATCATCGAGTCCAACCGTTGACCCTACTCTACCAGGTCTGCCACTAAACCATGGCTCTAAGCAGCGAAGCCAACAAAAACCAGCTCCCTCTTGTGCAGCCTTCTCCACAGTTCGGAAAGGTCCCAACTGGCCTCTACAGAAAGTTATCAAACCCTAGGAGGACATTTAATCCCCTATCTTCCTTTCCCAGAAAAAGCCAGCCAGCTGCCTCCTCAAAGCCTTTCTTGTCAGAGACCGTGAGCCAGTGGGAACAGATATTGATCAATTTCATCACAATCATTAAGATATTGAAGGTGACGTAAAAAAGAATATATTGAATACAGGTAACTGAGAAAAAGCATGTAATCACTATTTCTTCTTTACCCGTTTATAATGATAAAACACTAATCTTCAAAAGCGCTTCTGGGGAACCTGAATTTATTCCCTCGCTTTAAAAAATAAGCAGTCTTTACAGTGCCTGATCTTTCAGTCACTAGATTTCTTTTTCAGTGAATAGATTTCCAAAATGTAAACGTAGAGGAACATATGAAAGCTAATTTACTGGCATAAAAGGATCAGTTAAAGAAGATTTCTAGTCTGCTTTCCATCTACCAACATTGTGTGCTGCAATACGGGGGATCTCTCACAATCTTCTTTGTAGTTGCTGTATCTTCTTTTATAGATTTAAAGTGAATGAGGGTTTAGCTACTTGTCTCCTAGTAGGATTGAAGGGATAAAATACCAAAAATTTGATGTTTCTAGTCAGTCTTTATTAGTTCCCTGCTTTGCAATATATTTTTCCTTATTTTTGTGAATGTTATGAAACTGGCTACTCTACAGTTTCAGAAAACTGAATATATAAAATACATAATTTGCATGCCTTGATATAATGTGTATTATATATAATATATAATATATATATTAAAAAAACCACTTTTAAGTATATGTTTGTACTTTACACTGGTTAAGTCTTTCATTCATTTTGGATAATTTTACTCCAATTTTTAAATATTTATACTAGACCTTACTGTGCAAGAAGATTGTTTCCCAGCTTAGCAAAATGTAGGGAAAATATTCCAGATTTGTGCCTGTGACCACTGTTCCGGTACGACTGTAGTATTACAAACCATGGTATTTGAGATCCATCAAAATAAGGTTAGGATTGGCTTTTCAATGAGTAACTTCTACTCCCACCCCCTTCATCATGGACCTAGTGGAAGCCCATGAACTTGCCATTTCTTCTTTCTCCCTTGCTACTCATCTAGACCCACAAGCATTGGTTCACAAAGTTAATTTCTTCATCAAAGGATCAGGTTAGCAAACAGATATTGAATGGACTTTGCGCCTGTTCAAGTTTTATTTGGTTGCCTAAGTGCATTTAGTGTTTTTAGAGATGGCCTTAATAATTCCGAAAAGTCCCTGGGTTATCTAGGCTGGCAGACATATCATAGGATTGCAGAAAACGTGCATCTTTTTGAACCAGCAGCCGAAAGGCAGAATATCTTAGGGCTTTTCAAACGCCACTAGATGTCTTTGTGTACACAAACAAATTGGTCCCTTTCTCCTCGGTACTGGTACAGTTCAAATCCACATTAACTTTTATGTGTTGCGATGGCATCAGTGTAGAACCTCTAAAACATCATGATTTTCCTGACAGACTTCTTGGTGTGCTTCATACCTATCAACAAATTTAAAGACAACTCACATCTAACCGAGTTTGTTTAAAGTTAGAGATATATCCCTTTCCACACCCTTTTTAGCAGGTGTTTAAGCTGCTGGAGTTAGCCGGCCCTGCCTCTGGACTTGAGCTAGTTCAGCTTTAACTTTTATTTTACCCTACTCGCCCTATTCTAGACAATGTCATATTTACCTACCAACACAAGAAAGGCTGCAGGGAAAGTTAGTATGGAACTCCCAAATTCATGTTTGATTAATTTGGTTATATTTCCCTGAGGAGATGAAACAGGATGATTTCAAATCCATGTTTTCAATAAAGATTTCTATTATTAACCCCTTCAGTCACTCGTTGAAACCAGTCATATTCTAAGTGCCAACATATAAAATGTATTAATAACAACATGGAATATATAGCACCAAAAATTCACCTGAACAAATGAATAATCTCAGAAAATCTCAGCTTCACACTTAGCAAGAAATGCCTTCTGCTGTTAGAGCAAAAGCATCTTCAGGGACACATCATTTGTCTGCGGAAAAATACCCAGAATCTTTTGTCAACTGAGAACACGGCAAAGATCAACGAAGACAGAGGCTTAGTGCGTGATGTTTGTTCATGTAATTGTCATGTCCATTTTCATCTAATCCCTTATACCACTGCTTGAAAGTGCAAACATTTTAAAAGCCCCTGAGCTAAAGCTTAAAAAAGCAATTACATCGAACAAGTTGCAAAATGTGATTTTAGTGTAATGCATTAGGAGTTGGGAACACACAACTTCCATTAAGAATGGAAGCAGTATATTCAGTCTTCAATTAATAAATATTCTAGGACATGCAGGAAGAGCTGTGACAAACGTGATTATACAGTATGTCAGTAGTGTGTTTAATTAATTTTTTAAAAGTAAACATCCTAGACATTAACTAGCTTTGATTTTTGATATGAACATTATTTGTGAGCACAGAAACTAAAATCCAGCCATTGTTACTGATAATAAACCAGAAAAAAGCCCCAACACTGAAATTAACTAAACTTGTCCATTTTGCAATGTTTCCATCCTAAAACCTATGGAAAATAAGAAGATTTTGTAGCACGCCTTTGAATTCAACAGATTTTGAATGTTTTGTAATAAAGACAAGGGAGTCGGAAGCTAAAAATGAAGGAGTCCTCACAGAATCTGCTGGCTATATTCTTCTTTTAGCTATGGCTTGAATGACGAAGACTGATAGCTCTGCACTAGTAAGCATCCTGGAAGTGGCCCCATACCGTCAGGAAGGGAAAGACTGAAGTGGAGTAGTGACAGAACAGTTCTCATCCTCCAAACCATTAGCAGTGATGGTAAATGAGATATTACTCAACCCAGAAGAAACGAAAGCAAGTGACTTTTGTCTGTCCCAGGCACAAGGTTAACAGAGGCCATACCGCTTCAGAATCCAAGGTTATGGTAGCAGGTGACCCACCTAGGAAGACCCATCTATTGCGCACTTGGTGCGCAAGTACTGTATGTACTTTCTTGCTGAACTCTGAATTTTGATCTTGTAAGGGAGCCTGAGATGTCTGATATTACAGGTAGCGATTTTGAATTCCTAGTTTTAGCTAGTTCTTTGCCAAGTTCTAGCTCTATTGACTTCAATATGAGTATTGCTGGGCAGTTATGGGAGTCAAACACTGTAAAGGAATTAGGCAAAATTTAAATAAAACGTTAATAAAACTATTTACAGGACACCCACCTCCCTGCCTAGTAGTTCAGAAGCATAAGAAAAACAAACAAAACCAAACAAAAACCCAAACCAACCAAACAAAAAAACCCTCAGAAAGATTAAAAATATTAATGAACACCTTAAAATCTGCTTTCATACATTCATGGACAAATAAAGAGAGCATTCTTCATCCAAAACCCATCAACAATCCTTTCTGAATAGCTCAAATCATTTCCTAAAGCTTTCTGAGATGAGAGGCAAGTTAGTCCTCACCCAAATCCCCAAACCATCTGGCCTGTCCTACTTAATGGAGAGGGTAAGAGCACCCACCATTTTCAAACCAGTCTAGGATTAGAGCTTTTATCCAGGAACCAGAGGGGCCTTACTGTTCATCTCATCCTCAGCCTGCAAGGGCTCAACTCTGGAGATCCTTACCATGAAGTGCTTAGCCAACTAACTTCAGACAGGACTAGACAGGAAAGTTTTCCCTGTCTTCATGTGTGGAACTGTATACTTGCTCTTATACAGCCACATTGCAAGAGTCACAGGATTAGAAAGCAAAATTGCAAGAGGAAGGTTTTCTCCTAAGGCCCATCAATGAAGACATTCCTTTCTGAGGAAGGAATCCTGCAGTTCTGGAAAATTCACAAAGTTCTTACTGCATTACTGCAGTTACTTCCAGCCTCTCTGTGGGTTCTGTAATTCCAGAGCGAGAATCACAGAATCACCGGAGTTGGCAGGGACCTCTGGAGATCATCTAGTCCAACCCCACTGCCACAGCAGGGTCACCCAGAGCAGGTTGCACAGGACGGCGTCCAGGCAGGTCTGGAATGTCTCCAGAGTCGGATACTCCACCACCTCTCTGGGCAGCTTGTGCCAGTGCTCTGCCACCCTCAAAGTAAAGTTCCTCCTCATGTTTAGATGGAACTTCCTATGGTCAAGTTTGTTCCCGTTCCCTCTTGTCCTGTCACTGGGCACCACTGCAAAAAGACTGGTCCCATCCTCCCGGCACCCTCCCTTTAAGTATTTGTAAGCATTGATGAGATCCCCCCTCAGCCTTCTCTTCTCTAGGCTAAAAAGACCCAAGTCCCTCAGACTTTCCTCATAAGAAAGATGTTCCAACCCCCTCATCATCTTTGTAGCCCTCTGCTGTCCCCTCTCCAGCAGTTACCTGTCCTTCTTGAACTGGGGAGCCCAGAACTGGACACAGCACTCCAGGTGCAGCCTCACCAGGGCAGAGTAGAGGGGGAGGATGACCTCCCTCGACCTGCTGGCCACACACCTCTTGATGCACCCCAGGATGTCGTTGGCCTTCTTGGCCACAAGGGCACATTGCTGGCCCATGGTCAGGTCCCTTTCCACTGAGATGCTCTCCAGCAGGTCAGCCCCTCACCTGTACTGGTGCATGGGGTTGTTCCTCCCCAGGTGCAGGACCCTACACTTGCCCTTGTTGAACTTCATGAGGTTTCTCTCTGCCCAACTCTCCAGCCTGTCCAGGTCACGCTGAATGGCAGCACAGCCATCTGGTGTGTCAGCCACCCCTCCCAGTTTGGTGTCACCAGCAAACTTGCTGATGGTACACTCTGTCCCTTCACCCAGGTCATTGATGAATATGTTGAACAGGACTGGATCCAGTACTGACCCCTGGGGAACATCACTTGTCACAGACCTCCAACTAGACTCTGTGCCACTAATCACAACCCTCTGAGCTCTATCTGCCAGCCAGTTTTCAATCCACCCCACTGTCCATTCATGAGGATGCTGTGGGAGACAGTGTCAAAAGCCTTGCTGACGTCAAGGTAGACAACATCCACTGCCTTCCCCTCATCTATTTGTCCAGTCACGCCATCCTAGAAGGCTCTCAGATTAGTCAGACATGACTTCCCCTTGCTGAATCCATGTTGGCTACTTCTGATAACCTTCTTTTCCTCCAGATGCTTTGAGGTGATGCCCAGAATGAGCTGTTCCATCATCTTTCCAGGGATGGAGGTGAGACTGCCTGGCCTGTAGTTTCCCAGGTCTTCCTTCTTGCTCTTTTTGAAGACTGGAGTGACATTGGCTTTCCTCCAGTTCAGGCACCTTGCCTGTTCTCCAGGACCTTTCAAAGATGATGCAGAGCGGCCCAGCAATGACTTCTGCCAGCTCCCTCAGCACTCGCAGGTGCATCCCATCAGGACCCATGGACTTGTGGATATCCAGTTTGCTTAACTGATCTCTAACTTGATCCTCCTCAACCAAGGGAAAGTCCTCCTTCCTCCAGACTTTCTCTGTTACCTGTAAAGTCTGGGACTCCTGAGGGCTGGCCTGAGAGTAAAGACTGAAGCAAAGAAGGCATTCAGTAACTCCACCTTCTCTGCATCATTTGTCACCAGGGCCCCTGTCTCATTCAATAGTAGGCCCACATTTTCTCTAGGTTTCTTTTTGCCTTCAATGTACTTGAAGAAACCCTTCCTGTTGACCTTGACATCCCTTGCCAGATTTAATTCCAAGGAGGCCTTGGCTTTCCTTGTTTCATCCCTGCATACTCTGGCAGCATTCCTGTAATCTTCCCAAGTGGTCAGTCCCTTTCACTTACTGTAAGCTTCCTTCTTCCACTTGAGCTTTTTCAGAAGCTCCCTGCTCAACCATGCAGGTCTCCTGCTTCCCTTGCCTGATTTCTTGCTCTTAGGGATGCATCGATCCTGAGCTTTGAGGAAGTGAGACCTGAATATAAACCAGCTCTCTTGATCCCCCATACCCTCTAGAGTCCTAACCCATGGGATTTCTCCAAGCAGTTTCTTGAAGAGATCAAAGTTAGCCTTCCTGAAGTCCAAGGTTGCAACCCTACTTGTCGTTTTATGCCTACTGCACATAATCCTGAACTCGATCTTCTCATGATCACTACAGCCGAGGCTGCCCCCAACCTTAATGCCCTCCACCAGTCCCTCTTTGTTGGTCAGTACTAGGTCCAGTAGTACACCTCTCCTTGTTGGCTCCTCCACTACCTGAGTCAAAAAGTTATCACCAAGACACTGGAGGAACCTCCTGGACTGTCCATGCCTGGCTGTGCAGCCTTCCCAGCAGATATCAGAGTGACTGAAGTCCCCATGAGAACCAAGGGCTGTGATTGTGAGGCGGCTCTCAGCTGCCTGTGGAAGGCCTCATCAACTTCTGCATCCTGATCGGGATTTCAATTTTTTTTCGTCCATTAATTGAACTGCCATACAGCATAGATATACGGACTGTCCATGCTGCAGTTCAGACCTGTAATAATGTAAAGATGTTACAAAAAATAAAGAGTCCCCTTATTTGCAATAATAAATCATGCTGGTGAAAAGATCACCAATATTTATTAGTAGGATAAGAAAAAGGATGAGCCATTTCAGTCCAGCCTAAATTTACTGATAATTAAAGATATTCTTGTCCTTAGATTTAAAATGTTTTCTCCCTCTAGTATTTACCCGTCAATGTATTTACAGATGGCAATCAAGTCATCAATCAAGTCATAATACAAGTCCTTTGTGTTACTTGTTCAAAGAAGTCAGACTTTTCCTGTCTATTCTCACAGAACTGGTTATCCTGTCAGTCCCAGATCATCCTTTTCTGCACCTTCTTCTATATGTTCTTTTTCTGAACATGCATGACGACAGATGAAGACTCACCATAAATAATCTCAGTAGTCATGGAATTCCAACTATTAAGCATGAGGAAATACAGGGGAACCTGCCAGATTACACAAACTATATTCACATTTCTCAAAAGTCAGTGTGAACTTCAAGGGTCTTCTCCTACTTTGGTTTTGCGATGACATTGGTAACCTGCATGGAAAATGACTTACAACTTTGAGGGGCTTACTTAAATTTAAATACATGAGTTTCTATACCAGGGAAATTTCATCAAAGGCATATTGAAGTCATTAGCTGAATAGCTTGTGGTCCAGCCTGAAATTTTCAGAAATGTAAAGGAACACTAAGGGAACTCCATCAATTCACCCAAAGTAATTAGGTTACTTAAAGTGCAGCCATAGTGCTTAGGGCCAGTGAACAAATTTAAAATGGAGAGATGTTATTACCACAAAGTACTAATATGCCACAAGGCATCATGTCTAATTATACTAATCAAGGCGGCAATAAAAAGCATGTTGAGTTGCATGTTTTTCAGAGACTGAGATAGGAACTTTAGAAAAATCTCACCAGTAAAAATTAAAACTATGAACGTGTTCTGTAACATAGTAGCTTTTCATGTACAGCAGTGAGAATGAGAAAGCAAACCTGAGAGAGACGACGACTATGACAACGTGTATCCATCAAGTCCCCACGTGGTACTTTGTATTAGTATAACAAAACCCAAAATTGCCCTTCCCTTTTTGTGAAATTTTCTCTGATGGGTTTCTGAAGTAAAAGTAAATAATCAGTTCTAGCTATGGTAAACCAGCAAAGTATATGCTACAAGGGGAAAACTCATCTTAGAAATTGCAAAATAAAAAAGCTAACATTATGTTTTTACTGCTGTTCCATAGCAGTAAAAATTTAGTACTATACTAGATTGCACAGCACTCATCCGGTTCAGAAAATAACTATTTTCTGCTTAGTTTTCCATTTTACTTTCCAGTTGTGGAGTTAGTCCTAATTCTAACATTTTTTTTCCACAGTATTACATCAAAATTGAAACATTAAAAGTAAAATTGCTAAGGGCTTTTAATTAGCCTGTTGCAAGCATCCTATTTAACAAATTACATCAAGATTAAGAAGTCGAAGTATATTGAAGATAAACTGCATAAGGCAGCCATAATGTTTTGTAGAACATGCTTCTCATTTACCCAAGAAACAAAATGGAACATGAAGTGACATATTCTCTACAGCATTCCTTTTTAGGTTGGTGTACCAATGATGTTGTGCTGAACTATGCAGGTACTAATACTCTTTCACTAAAACCTGAACACCTGGTAACTCAGCACCCGATAACTTTCCTTTTTGCGGGGGGAGGGCATAGATGGAGCAGACTGATAACACACACGCAACTGTATGACCGAATAGTCTCATTCCCTATGGGGCGATAAACAAATTCAATAAAACAAATAGCCCACTAAATTTACAAGATTACACTTACTTGGAAGTGCTTCTTCAAGATATTGGTTACTTTTTTAGGCCAGGATTCCCCCGGGTCTTATTCTTCCTGAGACACATTCCTCTCCCTTGTAACATCTACTTAAACCATTTACATCTGTCCCTGTCCCCCCCGTGACTCTAACAGTTCTCTCCAGTTCTGCCGGACTTTTACTCCAGGTCACCCTGCTCATCTTCATTCCTCACTTCAGCCTGAGCAGCTCATTCCAGTACGCATGTGAGATCTTCTTAGGAACAGAGGATCATATCCAGCCTTCAGTACAACAAAGTGCCATCGTTATCAGATTAAAAAAAATCCTTCACAAGAACAATATTTCTCAGAATGCCTTTACATTTACTCAGCGGTGTTCTTGGAAAGTCCGTAAGATTTCCATGTTAAAATTTTACAGTGAGCTAGAACAAATAATGCAAGAACCATTTGGCTACATCACGTAAATGACAAGCCTAGATTTCACTTAGATGGATACATTAGTCAAAATTATAGTAGTATTTGGAACTGCAATGGCAGGGTTCTGGAATTTTATTCATTTATGCATGAAAATTTGATGATTTCGTTCAAATGACAGCATTCAAAAATTATGAGAGCAGATGATATGCAACGTTCAAATGAAGGGCGTATTTTGGAAATTTGCTTTTATATATCTCTCTCCCAGATCTAGAAGGATTCCACATACAACGCATATTAAAAATACATTACAGAAACCAGTGAGAGTTAGGAAATTAATATCTCGAGGATTTGTGCAAAAGTTTCCGTAAAGCAGTCCAGCTATATTCTGTATGCTACGGGAATATAGCTCTATCTGTATCAGTATAATGAAGAAGGAATCAACACATTCTGTAAGTATTTTAGATATCACCGTGTGCTGGAGGTGGCTAATCAAAATGTTAGTACTGGAGTCCATAATGGGCTCAGCCCCAGGATGGACAGCAAAGAGCAATTACTTGATGCCCCAACTTTTATTGTATTGAGCGCTATGAAGCAGACGAACATGATCCTGACCTTCTAAGAAAGTCCACCCTGTGGCCAAGGGTTTCGAAGGGCAGTGGAGCAAGTGCAGACCCATGGCGCCATCTCATTCTGCAGAACCAGGGTCCAGCAGCTGTGCCGACAATGGCAGCCCTGAGGTTCCAGAAGCGGCTGTGGAAGTCACCACAACTTAAATGATGGTTTCTCTCTCCCCTCAAGGAACCTCCCTAGCACAGAGTTATTTGGGTTAGGAGTCACCTCTCCGGGCAAGTAGCACATAAGAACAATAATCCTTTTGTAGGAAAACAAATCAATTCTGACAGTTTAATTTTGGTCTCTGTGTTTGCATCAAACAACCCTACTTATTTAAGGCAGTTATACCTTATGCTCACAACATGGAAGTAGAAACTGAGACGATGAGTACTTGTCCTTCATACAACAGCAGTGAAATGTATCTCTTTCTGTATCTCTTTTGACAGATTCGGTACTTTTTTAGTGAATAATGAGAGCAAATTTAAGTCAGAGTTTTCCAGGGGGGGAACAATGAAAAATAGCTTCAATTGCTTCAATGAAAAATTTAACTAGGGGTTTTTCCATCTTAAAAGCTGGAAACAATTTAAACCGATAAACTTTAGGCAAACTGCAATACAGAATAGTTTAAGATAACCTAGAGCAGATTTGTCCATTTGTCTTTTCCTCCACTGCCCATTTTCATTTCAGCTTTCTGCTACGCATTCTTCACCCTGGTACCTATGAGAAGTCCCTTAGTCTGTAAGTAATCCCGTTCATAAACTCATCATATTCTACAGAGAAAAGTAAAATAAATAGAGATACTTCAGGTTATGCAAACTAAAGGGTCAGGCTTGGGTTTGGCTGAAGCGCAGATGGAGTCCAGCGAGCCGCAGTGCTCACGCCCAGTGCCCCCGGCTTAGAGCTCAGGTTTCCTTCAGTGCGGGGATTCCACGTGTTGGGATGGACAGCGGAGCCGTCACTGCTCCCACCGCCTGCTTCTTCCCAGCCTTTTGATTTGATACAGGAGTTTGGAAGGGGAACCGGTACCACATGGTATTAGGGTTATCATGCAAAGAAATAGGGGTATTTCAGGGGGTATTGTGCCCCCTTGCTGCATGGAAGCCACCAAAAGCTCAGTTCTATGAACTCTGAGGCACAAACTTGTCTAAGGGTTTTGGCTTACTTTTAAAAAAAGAAAAAAAAAAAAAAAGTGATTTGTTCCTACAGCTGTAAAGTGCAAACCCCTGGCTCTGGTTTCATGACACCATGGTGCTAATTATGAAAAATACCAACAGCTTCTTGTAAGAGCTTTTCATGGTTCTCGAGGCTGCCACTAGCCATGAAGAAAAAGAAGGGAAATTTCTTTCAGTCTTTTTCTGCAAGGGGGGTTAACAGATTATTTAACAATTTTTTTAAAAAAACCAGTTGGTTAACAAATCCTATGCTCTTTCCACCTGGCCTGTGATGTTATATGCTTCCATTTGGCCAGAGAGCCTTTTTTATCTCTGCTGAAAAAAATAATCTGAATTAATTTCATTCTCCAGGTGTAGTTTTCCACTTACTTGCTTTGTTTTGAAAATTTAGAAGATTATATGAATATAAAATCCTTTACTGTGACTTTCTCTATATAATATGCAGTATTTTCTAATTATCAAGCAATAAATGCTTGGTAAGCATGTTTTTAGCATATTTGGCTACCCTTATTCAAGCTGACTAATTAAATTGACCAAAACAGCAGGATGCTGAAGGAATATAAAAGTATTTCTCATGAGTAAATGTTGCATACTGAGGTTCCTGTTGTCCTTTACTATGTCTGTTGGCATGATTCTCACAACTATATGGCCGCACGTTCCAAGTTTCGTAAGACCAAATATTGATAGGAGGCTGCAATTTTAACAGTACCCGCAATTTCTACACCAGTGGGGTTTTAACTAGTTATTCTGACAACCAATAACTACTATCCATAGTTATTGGCCAAATCGTATTGCTCAGCCTTGAACACTTCATTTCCCCTTCTGACTTAAAATGTTTTCTTTATAAAATTAATATTCATTGCCCTTTTTTAACAATAAACAAGTAATGTTATTTACTTCTTTTACATTCAGAAGTGCCACGTAAGCTCTGAGAACCAGCTCCCATTTCCCCTCTGCACCAAACATGTCTTTGTTTCTCTTTTATTTTTGTCTTCTTCCATTAATCCAGTAGTGCAAATAATGAGGAAAATCATATTATGTCCAATAAAAGTGTAGTCCCTATGTCTTGATGCTCGGTGTCTCAATTCTCTCAGTTCTTGATACAATGTAATGAGATGCTAATATTCACTTTTATTTAAAAACAAATATTTTCATCTTTCAGAGTGATAAAGTTTTATGAAAGCGTGCGGCCATAAATACAAAATTGTCTCTGACAGAGAGTATATACAACTCCAAAATGACTTCCAGAAGTTTGAAGCACTTCACCCATCTTTTCTATAAAAGCACCCTTGATTAAGACAGGACTCTCTATAGGAATTAAGGTGACTCCACTTGTACCTAAGCTAATTTATCATACGGACTTATGTGGTCTCCATCACATTTGAACAGAGGAGGAACGTGTCCTCCTTGGACAGCTCTATGACAAGTTACTGCACACACAGTCTTCAACAGGAAACTGAGGCACAGAAAGTCTACGTGGTTGGTCTAAAATATGTAAGGATTAGAAAGAGAAAAAAGAAATGAATTTAATTTCCCTTACAGTGGGACAGATCCTCACTGCCTAAGAGAGCAAAGTGGGAATGCCTCCACCAGGAGTTGGGCAGAAAAAGGTGACTCCATAATACTCTTTTTATGCTTCTCTCCTTTTGATTTCAAGACAAAGCTGCTGTAGGGGTAGAGTTCTATGGAGTTATATGAACTGTACGTGGAGCTGGATTTCCTTAGCTCGGCATTTTTTCAATTGCTCTGAAATGCATCTTTGTTCTTACCCATTGTGTCCCACTAATACAAATAGGTATCATGCTGGCATTCAGCTCAGTAATTCTTTTGTCATCCACAGATGGACAGGGGATTACATGGCTAAGAAACAAAATAAAAGCTAAATCCCTACGCTTGATAAAGCTTTGCTTGTTTTCTCTTTCATGCAGGATTACCGAGTGAACATCTTTCTCCGTCAGAATTGGAATGATCCACGTCTCGCATACAGTGAATATCCAGATGACTCTTTAGACTTAGATCCATCCATGCTGGATTCAATTTGGAAACCTGATTTGTTCTTTGCTAATGAAAAAGGTGCCAACTTTCATGAAGTTACGACAGATAATAAGTTGTTGCGAATTTTCAAAAACGGAAATGTACTTTATTCCATCAGGTGAGTCCCTAATCAAATGATTTTTTTTCAAATAGAAGCTCAAAAGCGTACATAATGGATATCTTCAGTTGCTAGTCAAGCAGAACTATCACTAAAGTAGTTATGAGCTTTGAATATAGAACTTTATGATTATTATTGTTCATTGTTAATACTAAAATAGAAAATGATCCCTCATTAGACATGCACATAGTAAAAATAATAAGAAAGGTATCTTTCCCATTTTAAAGTACAGATACTGAGCCTAGAGGAGTGAGGACACTTGCAGAGAACAAATAATCCTGGAGTATTATAATCTGAGCCAGCCTACACACGAGTTTCACATGCTGTAGCCTCCAATGTCACGACAATCCAATGTCATTTCTTTTGTCAATTTTTTTAATATTGCAGTTGCACTTCAACATGAAAACATGACCTGTTTGAGGAAGTGTGACATTTAAAGAATAGTTCACTTACTGCTGGAGAGTGGAAAGTAAACTTCTGAAATGTTTTAAGAAGCCGTAAGCAGTAATAATAAGCATTGACAAAATCTAGTCATCCTACTTCTTTTGTCTTCTCCCCCCTTCCCTTTTATTAATACAGACATTAGGAGGCATTTTACCACTCTCTTCAAAAACCTGATCTAAAGAGAAACACATTGGATATAGGTATACTAATGCCCCGTTAGCTAGATTTGGTATTAATACAGTGACCTACCTGTGCAAACTGTTACACTTTTCAGAATAAATATACCTCTTGTTCACTCAGTGTTTCGTTTTGCGTGCTTTTACAACACTGCGTTAACGGGTAATTGGACTTTTTGAAGAGACATCAGCAACCCATAAAACTGTTTGTACGCTCAGAGAAAAAGAAAATGCATCAGTGGCAAGAGAGTCTCCTTCCTCCCCCCTTCCAGTGCAAGTGGGCAGCGCCTTGGCAAGCTTACACAGGGAGAAAGGGTTGGGTTAAAATTCCTACGAGCATTTCATATCCAAAAGGAGGTTATTCTGCCAGCCTGGGAGCACAATCATTCTTCAGTGTCACAGCACACATTCTGTCACTAGAAACAGATGGAAAGCAGGTAGAAAGGATTCCTTCTCTGGACGCAAGTAGAGCTAAATCAGTGATCTCCAGACTCTCTGAGTCACCCTGAGAGGCGTTGGCAGTTGTTCCACTTGAATCAAATAACTCCTCCTCCTTGCCCTACTCCCTCCAGATCCGCTCAACCCGGAGCGTACACGCCTCCACTCAACTGAAGCTCGTTTGGATTGTAACTCCGGTAGAACTCAGATCAAGTTCATGTTCACATGAAATGAGGGAAAAAACCCAAACATCAGAAATATTATAATATTAAGTTATAAAAGCAAACATTGGCTGCGATGAAAGCAGATGCCAGATAGCTCCTGTGGTTCTTATGGAGCCAGAAAGTTTATGTTGACATAATGTAATTAAGAACTATTACAGTTTCTGAAACATTTAAAATCGTGTAATTGGCATCTGGTTGTTCTGTGAATTTGAGTCAGTTAAGCTTTTGATGAGGGGAGACATGCTAATTGCCAATGTGCTGATATTAAAAGAAAAAGACAAGACTTCTAAATTTGTTTTTTTTTCTTTCATTCCCTAATGTCTCCTCCTTCCCTATTTGTATTGCAACAATTCAGGCAAGAAAATAAAGAGAAGGTTCCAGTTCCTGATTCAATAAATACTTAATATAAAACATAAAATATTTACTGAAGCACAAAGTAAATTCCAGGTGCGTCTTCTCTGAAACGACTTGCCATGTTACTGGCCTACTAGTCAAATTTTGCATTGGGAACCAATTTTAATAGCATGGGAATAGGGCCTGGGTCTGAGTTCCCCCCGCAGACTCTCTCCCTGCAGCTCTGTCACTGGCAGGCTAAACAGAAGCTATAGCAAAGAACCAAGAAGCTTTGGAGGGGAAAAAAATAGGCTAAAAGAAATATACAGCCATGTTTTCCACCTACTGGCCACTTCCCTTTAGCCCCGGTGCCAAAACCAGGGGACTGGGTTTAAGAGAGGAGGGTTAGAGCACTGCCGTTCTACAAATGCCTTACGAGATATTCAATTCCTAACACAGGAATTGAACTCCAGCCCCTCAGGTTTTTGGGGATCATTCTAGGAACTGAACTAACAAATGAATATAAGGCAAATTTTTTCACACAAGTTATTTTCTAGCAAGAAGAAAGCTGCCAGTCATGACCCTGAATGATGAATGGATACCTAAACGTGGCCAGTGAGGGAAAACATGAGCCTTTACCTTTTATATTCTTCTTTCTCATTCCTCTGAGAAGTATCACTCTAAAGTTAAGTGATTGTATTGATAGCAAATGTAAGAATACTTCTTTTGCCTATCGGTTGCAAAGTATTTCACAGGAAGTATCAGGACTAACGCGAAACACAGCTGCAGTTCAAATTTACAGGCATATTTCAGTCTACCATCAGTATCATAAAATATTATCTTAAACCTTCATGCTGACAATTCAAGCAACTTATTTTAGGACAATAACACATAAATTACTTTGCCACTGTGATTTGCAGCTGACATCTGTTATGAAATTCTTGCAAATCTGGGTAAATTTTATGTCAAGGATTTGAAATACTGTAGCAGTACAATAATTGTGCTGTAGCACAAAAAGCATGCTGGTGTTGCGTTCCCTTAGACTTCTCATAAAGTTAGACAACCCTACTGAAAAATCTGTTTTTCTGAAAGTCTGTAATAATTTTTCTCCCCATTGTCATACTAAGCTGAGCGAACAAAATGAGTTCAGCTACTATACATCACTTTTGAGAGCTTTCTAAGGAAAAAATGTATTTTCTCCTATTTCTAATGACTTCCAGTGTTCTCATGCATTCTTTCTGTGCAGTTCTATGGCATTTTTGTGGTATATTTTTAATTTTTTTTTTTGTGTTCTTTCAGATTGACTTTAATATTGTCCTGTCCGATGGATCTCAAAAATTTTCCGATGGATGTGCAAACATGTATAATGCAGCTGGAAAGCTGTAAGTTTGTGTAATGTATTATCCTATAAATACTTTTGTAGGGATTGCAGGAGGCAGAAAGACTCCCTGCGGTGGTTCAAGAACAAATTTTAGAAAAAGAATCCTCCATTTCAACAAAAGAATCTGTGAAACATACACGATTTTCTAAGGAAGAGATTCTTTCATCCTTACTTGTACAGAAAACCAATGGTTTTGTGTAAATCTAAAATTATAACTAAACTTAAGTAGCCAGTGCCAGTTTACCTTTGCGTAAAACTTACGCATATGGGGATTCACCACTAAGTCTTCCTTGTGTTCGCACATACAGGGAGACAGTAATACGGGAGAGCATAAAGGAAACACGAGAATAACTTAAGGAAGTGATTTATGTGAATATCCTGAAATATCTTGAAACTCAGTGTCCTTAAAAGCTGGAATCAAGGTGATATATGCTGAGTCCCTGCTCTTCAGATTCCTGCCCTAGCTCTTCAACATGCCTACGTGTTATAGCTACATTTCTGTAGTTTTTACCTAATCATCCTAGAAGGGATTAGGGAAAAGGTTTACTACAAGGGAGAACCGTAGAAAATTGCACAGCACGTATATGTATATGCCTTTATGCCCACATACCACATAAGGTATGTCACTTACACAGCCCTCACCCCCTCAACGGGGGCAGCGCCTCGCATCAGTGGAGCACCCCCCAGAAAACCTTGGGGAGGGCTGTAGAGCCCTCGCGTTATGAGGAGGAAGAAGTTCATACATGGTATCGTCTAGCTAGGGATAAAATGTGACTATGACCTGGTCATCAACTGTAACGCTGGAAAAATTCCTAGCATCTTCCGAAGGCTCCGGGCCTAAAGGAATTTGTAGCTGCCCAGATAGCCTGACATCATTGAAAACACCCAGAAAGAAAAAAAAGACCCGATAGCTTTCTAGTGCAGAGAAGATCTGATAGTTTGACCAAACGTGGTGTTACACTAGAATTTCAATGGAAAAAGCAAAACCACAACCCCATGGGTTTTAAATAACCTCTTCATAAAGCCCTATTTGCATTATACACAAATACCCTGAGGAGAGCAGAGGAGAAGGCAAAACAGGCTTAGACAAGACAGGCTTTGCAGAATTATCTTTGCGTTAACAGCAATACTTTTTATGTGAAATAAAATTAACATTTGTTAACTCAACCCATCATATATTGTACTTATCACCTCCCTTGATACCTTGCCCAGAACACACAAGCTGATGGGAAGGGCGCACACACACACAACAGAGAAAAAAACAAACCCAAAGGTTCCGTCTGATGCCATGAGCTGAGCGGACACAGGGTGTCTCAGGAGGGAGGCGCAGATATGCATTAAATTCTCATTTTTCTTGTGGTATGAAGTATTTGGGAATCGCTTTTTCCCCTTAAAATGAGAGGGCTTTGGAAGAGATTCCTAGCAGAAAAATCCTCCTAATGATGTGGAGAACAAGAATAAAATAAAGTAAAGCATTCTTTGAAAGATTCCAGCAATCTGAAGTTTGTGAAAACTACTGACAGAGGAAAAACAGATAAATGATAGGGACCCATCTTAGTGTCAGATCTAGATTTACAGTTTTAGGATCAATAAGTAAAATATTTCAGAAAATAATTTTCTGCATATAGAATAATACTGGATTATTTGAAATATGTTACAGGTCAGAAACACAACATACGTAATTTGATTAAAGTATTTCTTGGTCTTTTTCTTCTTTTACTGGAACAAATCAGTGTCTAAGAGAAGGGGGAGGTCATTTTCTGTCTGTCAGTATGTGAGAACCAGTTGTTGTACGGGTAATGGGATGCTTTTGCAAACAATTGCAGGGTGAGCATGAAAGGCAGATCTCTCTTTCATCACGACGGACAGATGGCAATATTATAAAGTGGGCTTTTAATGCGAGGGCAGCGGCTGAATCTGACAGCAGAAATTTTCTTGACTAACACTGAGAGATACTTATTTGATGCAAACGTCAAGGAATTTAGGGCAATATTATATATACAGCATTTAAGCAAAACTCCACAGTCAACCCAAGCGGATAATCCTGCTAATAACCTATGTCACCTTTATAATGAGTGTGACTAAACAAAGGGTTCACATGAAGCAGTTGCATCAGAGCACACACAGATGGCGTGTATACGCACTATATACAATTATGCTTCAAACAGAAAGTCTCACGGTGTTTGATTGAGCAAGCAAAAGGTATAAATTAAAAAAACCAAAACTGCTTAAAAAATTATTAAATCGTTGCTTTGACAACTTCATAAAACTCAGCTGTATTTTTCCTCGCTTTCAGCCCTTGTGAGGACAGGGCATACAAGAGCTGAGCATTCCCCAGCAAACAGGCATCTGCTTGGCTTTACGGAAACCTCGCAGGAGCCCACAGTTCCCCCAAACCGCGCCACAGGGAACCAACACTTATTAGTTGAAGAGCGCTGTAGATGTTCTACTGTATTTTCCAGCAGAACGTTTTTCACTGAAGTCTTGTTTTTAATCATTGAGTTCAGTGCGAGTAAATTCCCTGCTGGACATTCACACGGCAGAGAGAAGCGATGTTGACAAAAGAAAAGCTGAACAGAATACAAAGGAGTGCTTCAAAATCTTCTAGTTACAAAGAAAGACCAGATTTGATTTCATAAGGAAGTTACAAGTAATAAAGCTTTAGCCGTAACGCCTTGTCTAATCCTATTTTCCCTGTAACTCCAGACATTGAAAAATAGAGACTATGGGCAAAGTTTCTGGCCTGAGGCAGAAACTCTTGCAGCATGTGGGAGCTCTGGCCAGAACGACATGTCTGAGAGCAGAATAACCGTTTGGGGTTTGCAAGAACAAGACAGCAGTTCCCTGAAAGCCAGAGACATTACTTTGGGACAGATCCAAAGAGGACAGGCAGAGTGACATCATTTCCAAGCTCCTAGACCTTCAAAAACAGGAATTCACCTGCCCAGACCCAGTTTCTCTATACAGGACAAACAGGAAGGGAAACAGACACCTTGGAGGAGTTACGAAAGGTATCTACGTGCTGGACAGGAGAGAAACTAGATTAAAAAAGAGAAAGTTTTACATGAGTCTGAACTCTGATCTATTTCCAAAACTCAGAAAAAGGTGAGCAGAATACATTCAAATTCCAGAGTTTTTGGCTAAGAATGGGCACCCAGTTCTCTTTAAAACTGTAGAAGAAAAAGGGAGGATGGGCGCATTTAGCATTTTCCCAGGCTTCATACCAAATCTCCTGAGGTAAGGATGGACATTAGCCTGAGAGCCCGCGTCCATCCAAGCATCTCTAATTTCTAGGCCACTGCTGTGGCTGTCCAGCTCACATTTTTTGGTGAGTGAGACAACCTAACCAGGGGGACCGAAGCACTGACCCTGGTGGTGAATGCCCTGTCTGGGGAAGGGGAAGGCGTGGGGTTTCAGAACGGGGAAGGCAGTCCTCTCTCGTCCTGAGTAAACGACCCGATCGTCGGGCCGTGTTACAAAAAGCAAAGTGGTTGCAGGAGCAGAACAGGAGCAGCCAGGCTTCCAGATGTTCCTTTTGAAAGTGATCATCATTGCTGGGTTTTCCACCGAGTGCCAAGCTGGGTAGAACGTTGTACAATCATGAATTTACCGGGCCCGTTTATCTCCCAGTATCTGACCTTGCAAGCTTTGCTCCTGCGCGTGTCACTAAGCAAATTAGACTGTTTCTACCAAATCATCCGTCTTTTTCGCGCTCACCTTACCACCAGGTTTGCAAAGAAAGGCCAACTTATAAAGGCCAGATCGTAGGTTTTACCTCTGCTATAAAATAATAATTTTGCTTAGTACTAGATACTTTCCTTCAATATTGATACTGTTGCTCCAGCACAGAAAGCACTAAAAGGAAAATTCATGTATAGCTTTTCTTCCCAAATGATATTTTTATTTTTAGCCATCTCATGTAATGTTTTTTCCAAGGTCAGTCTAAGCAGCTGGATTTGCCTCTGGTTAAAGTACTTCACTTTTATCATCAAGTGTCTGAAAAATATTTAAGTGGAAATGTCTTCTATTTTTAAAAGATTTATTTTACCAAATGACTTCTCAGCAACGAGAATGAGCTGCTTTTGTATCTTAGAAAGGAAGCAAATGAAAATGCACATATGAAATAATCCCTTCTACATTTCTATTCCTTACACCAGGGCAGCCTATAGGCAAGTGAGATAATTTTAGTTTTATTCTGCTTGAATAAGGTACAAAGAAATGTCAGCTAGATACATATTTACTTCTGTGGCCTGTCTCCCAGGAAAGAAATGTTTTACTTCCATGTGCTAGAGCTTGTTGTCTCACTCTTTTTTATGTTTCACTTTTATCTCACAGCATTCCTTTATTCATATATCACAACTGTAACTTCATGTGACATCCAATATTCCTGAATTTTCAAAGACTAACTCAGTTACAAAAGAATAAATATACTATTAAAAGCAACATATGTAAGGGAGAAAGCACCTGCTCACCACATAATTTTATTTTGATGCATATTGTCTCTCTCTGTAAATTAAACAATGGCCTTTTTTCCCTTTTGATTTATGGAGGCTTTTCAGTCTTTCTAAGCAATCATCCTCCTGTCTTTTGGACTTTTAGAGAAAATTCACTCCATACTACATGATGCTGTTACCTGAATAGTACCATTTTTTGCCCTCCCAGACTCTAAATTGGAGATTGTGCAAATGGGGAGATCTGTAAGGAGGTTACGGCGGTACAGGCTACTGCACTACCAAAAATGATGTGCGCATTGTTCCCTTCCCACAGCAGCACAAAGACTCTGTAAGAAAGATAATAGAACTGGAGTGCATTCCCTATCTGCCAGGGAACCTCAGGTGTCTACCTGAGCGACAGTAATTATGGACACACTCAGTCAATGCCTGCCTGTGCCGGAACGTGTAGAAACCATCCCTCTTCTCTCTTTTCCATTTCAGTAGCACAAAAGTGCTACTTATATAGAATCATAGAATTATAGAATGGTTCAGGTTGGAAGGGACCTTAAAGATCATCCAGTTCCAACCCCCCTGCCATGAGCAAGGACACCTCCCACTAGACCAGGCTGCTCCAAGCCCCGTCCAACCTGGCCTTGAACACCTCCAGGGATGGGGCAGCCACAGCTGCTCTGGGCAACCTGGGCCAGGGTCTCACCACCCTCACAGTCAGGAATTTCTTCCTGAGATCTAATCTAAATCTCCCCTCTTCCAGTTTGAAGCCATTCCTCCTCGTTCTATCACTACATGCCCTTGTAAAATGTCCATCCCCATCTTTCCTTTAGGCCCCCTTTAGGTACTGGAAGGAGCTCTAAGGTCTCCCTGGAGCCTTCTCTTCTCCAGGCTGAACACCTCCAACTCTCTCAGCCTGTCCTCACAGCAGAGGGGCTCCAACCCTCTCATCATCTTCGTGGCCACTTCTGGACCCGCTCCCACAGGTCCATGTCTCTCCTGTGCTGAGGCCCCAGAGCTGGACACAGTATTCCAGGTGGGGTCTCACCAGAGCGGAGCAGAGGGACAGAATCCCTTCCCTGGCCCTGCTGCCCACGCTGCTGGGGATGCAGCCCGGGATGCGGGTGGCTTTCTGGGTTGCCAGCGCACATTGCTGGCTCGTGTTGAGCTTCTCATCTCGTATAGTCAGCATTTAAGCAAAACTCCACAGTCAACCCAAGCAGATAATCCTACTAATTACCTCTGTCACCTTTATAATTAATGTGACTAAATAAAGGGTTAATACAAGACAGTTGTACCAGAGTCCAGAGTTGTCAGTAACTCATCCTCTGGTTTCTACTCTGCAGACAGGTGACTCAGCCCACTGTGTGTGTCTGAAGCGAGACCTGACACACACCTACAAAGCAC
>VFFE01008203.1:960723-1022356 GCA_008921705.1 Burhinus oedicnemus | reverse complement strand
TAGAGGATAGCCTCCATTGCTTTCAGCTGTTTCTGAAGTATAAAAGAGTTGCTTTTTCCACCATCAAAGAAAAAGTGAGCTGTGCCCTCACATACTAACTAGGCCGGTGACTGACCGTCCTTTTATCAACACTAAAATGTAGCCACTAGGTCTTTATAATACTGTATTTCCTGATCATCAGTAATAAAAATACCTGGCAGCAATTTATAATAGTCACCAAATCAACCTCATAGTCCAAAAAAAAAAAAAAATTTCCTTTTTAGTGAGTGACTGAATATCATCTTGGGCTGCAGCAAATGCAAAGAAGTAACAGGTATTTGTGTTCTGCTCACCGAGCAGCAGCAAGAGGGAGAATACAGTAAGAGTGGACAGCAAGGATTTACAAAGAATACAAATAACCATAATGTAGCAAAAATTTACCCTGAAAGGCAGGTGTGCTCAGAAATAGCTTCCCAGGGTGTTTTTCCAGACACATAGGCTGGGAGTCCCTTGAGGCACACACACCACCTTTCCTATGGAAAGCGGAATGCAATGAGAGCAAGGCACAGAGGGAAGGCATCTTACACTCAAGTCTTATCCCAAGAAGAAGTCAGGATTGAAGAGTTAAGCACTTAAATCTGCTACAGAATAAGCTCCATACATCTATAAGCAGGGTTAATAAACATTTAAACTTATGTGTAGTTGATAAAAGCACTCTTTAGCTTTGAGTCATCTCTTTCTATACTCTCAGAGTTGCGTAGAAGGCCACTGAAATTATCTCCCTAGGCAAAATACAGTGCCCTCCTGACAGAAACGTTAGAGGCATACGAAATGGGATTAAGTATTGCCTTTGCTATTTTTGCAAATCTAAAAAAATATAAATAAAATGTAAAACTCGTCATCGCATTAACATTTGGCACGGGCTTTTGTGGCACAGCAAACGTAAGGAGGAGAGAATCTAGAAATAGATATCGTCGGGGAGTTAGGGCTTCTATAGGTGTGAATCTAAACTTGAAGAACTGCAAGAGATGTCATTCCTCATTCTAGGACGTTGCTGTGGGGTGGTTCCTCTGTTTCCTCAAACTCAGGGCCCTAGATTGCGCCAACTCTCCTGCCAGCTAGTTTCTGTGGATTCAGCATTTACGGACCTAACGGAACAATAAAGACACCGGCATCTTCCTTATCCATTAGAATCCCAAAAGAGAAATGTCTCGTTCTTTGTAACTGCTACGTATTTCAGTGCAGTTCTTATAAGGTGCAGAACGTATATTTAGTGATATGACACACAGAGTGTAAGTTTGTACTGGTAACCACACACCAGAATAAAGTCTTCACATTCCAAGCCCACAGTTTGCTGAGAAGCTGACCTGATGACGTAACTCTTCTCTACGGCTTCGTTTGCCTGGTGATACCACGTCATGGAATACAGCTGCTCAGATATTTTATCACATTGGCCATTTGGAAAATATACACGGTGTATCTCTAATCTTTGACAGCAGAACCAATAGCAGCAACCGGCATTTGCACTTTTAGTTAAAGTTATGTCCTGGATGATTTTCTTTAAATTGCTTTGAAGATAACGCACATTTACTAACCAGGTAACACAAGCAGCCGAGTAGGAACTAGAAGCTCAGGTGGACTTCAGGTTTAGTATTTCTAGAATTTAGCCTTGCTTTACTTTAATTATCATGCCTTCTGATTATTTCATGAAAAGTTAATGCACTGGATTGAGCCTGTAATGTATTTATCAATAATTGGCAGAATAATCCATTCCTAAAATATTCTGTTTGAATGGTTTCTGCATATATCCACCCAACAAATTAGCCCTTTCTCCTAGTGGTACCGTTATTCAAGAATATCAAAGCAAAATTTGAGAGACCACACAAAGGTGTCTGTCTTATTGAATGTTACTGTTTGGGAACTACTGCATTCAGAACTATTATTTTTAATGGCAATAATTGCGTCTCAGGAACACTCAGCTTTAATTATGAGCTTGATCAGTTGGATTGACTGGTGCCGCATAAACCTGGAGCAAAGAGAGCGCCATTACTCACTTCCCTCAGCCGCCTTCTCTCAGCTAATCAGTCGCTAATCGTATACAGACAATGAAATAATTTACTTTTCATTTTTATTCCTGCAAAACTCATTCCAGCAGCGGATGGCCGAATGTACTTTTTTCATCCGGGCGCGTAAGGTAACTGCATTTTAGTAGAGACCTCCTTTGTTGCAGCCTTTAAGCATTTCCGTGTCGCAAAGGCAGGGCTCAGCACTGCAAATACACGGGCGGGAAAGCTCTGCACGGTCCCATCGAACCCAGGCAGCGGCACCAGAATTTCAAAGTTACCCACACCATTCTAATACTGTAAACTTTTGCGATGCGCGAGTATGGGATCCTAAATATAAAAAACAAGAGGCTTCCAAATTTTCATTACCAAAGCTCCCTACGCTGTTACTTTTTGCCATGCTTTTAGCCCTCCCAACCCCCCATTGATGGCACGAAGCAATTTGGTGCCTTGTCCGTAGCAGGGGCGTAAGTCTCTACTTTGCTGCTGAGGCTGAACTTTAAGGTAATTCCAAAATCTGCCATGATTTCTTCTCATGCTGCTGGGAGCCCAGCCGCTTCAAAAAGGGACAGTAATTACATCAGTCAGCAGAGCTCCCAAAATTAGGGTGCGGGAAGAATGATTTTTAGGCACGTATAACGCCGTACACCTGAAGTGTCATAGTATATTTACTAGAGTGCGGTAACCACTGACTGTTTTAAAGGGCCATTTCTACAGAAATGCCTTTTTCCCCGTTTGCACAGCGCACGCAATGCCATGAGCATTCCAGGTGTTACATACTGTGCTATTGAGCAGGTCTTCTTCATTAAATCAATTAAAAACCAAACGGTATTTTCTTTTTTTTTTTGAGATATTAAAGAAGCACAGTTCGCTCAATCAGTATTGCTGTTCCTCCCAGAAAAATTCTACCACAGAAAAATGTGGGGTTTAGTCCTTTTATACATAGAAAATCCTGGGATGGGCCCAGGATGAGCTGCAGTTTGTCCTTGCAAATTCTGTGATTCTGCCCGATTTCTGCGGGTGACTAGATATTCTAGTCTTTCCTCCTTTTCTCCATGCCAAGAAGAACGAACAATGAAGTAGTTGGAAAAAAGAAAGAGACCTCCAGTTTATTTGAAACTGTACCAAATAATGAAATATTTTCAGTTGGAAAATCAAGAATACCTGTTCTTGTTAACGCTGCTCACTAAAGCAAATTTAGAGACAAATTTTTGTTATCAAATAGTTCAATAGGCTTAAATAATTTATGTTTTCTTACTTCCCCAATTACAGGACCATTACAAGGTTTTAGATTTCCCTAATTCAATGGGTACATTTGATTGGGCCACGTATTTCACATTTAATAAAGGGCCATAAACTTAATAGAGATTTAATTTAAGTTGATTTAATTTAACATGCCTAGTGGAAATATGATATATATTATACTATTTTAAATTTATTTGGTATAACATGAACTTACATATCCATTAAGATCCTCTATATTTTAAGACACATTTACTTTATAACTATGATCTTCACTTACATAGTTAAAAAAAATGAAGTTATGGTATTAAATGCTAAAGTTATGTTTAGGTATTTAAAATGTAGACATGGTAAAAATGAATTACTACATCAGCATTTTGCATCCACTACTATTATTTTTAAGAGATTGCACTATAGAAGAATTAGTGGGCAGGGCAGATAATCAAAATTAAGAGCATGCGTTAGAGATGAATGAATCGGATTTAGTGAAATACATTTTGACACAGCAGTTGTGTCTTGTCAGTTCAATGAGTTGTACTCTGGGGATATCGCTTCTGGCCATAATCTACATGCTTCAAATGATAATCTGTTTTACACACAACTGAATTTTCTCTGAATTCATGCAGTTTGATAAGCGCTATTCTTCTGATTTTTCGTAGTTTATAGCATTTAATAGTGAATTTTAAGAATGTGTTTACGGAATGTCATGCATTCAATAAGGCAGAAAAATAAGGGTTTCCTTGAACAGTTAATATATGCTTGTAATGACTTGAGTAATGTCTCATCTTAATTAAATGCTTACTGAAGAGGGTATGGTCTCATTTTTAGCATATTCATCCAGCCCCAACATAATACCAACGTAAACCAACCGTCAGCCTTGGTGCCCGTGAATACCTTGTGTAAGGTTCTCCCCCAGGGAAACGTCAAGAATCTAGAAGCAAGGAGAGGTGTTGGAAACAATTTTAAATTTATAAACCCCGATTCTTAGCTTTTAGAGAAAGATCAGAAAGGATGAAGTGTGTCTCAGATTTGAGGTCAGCGTATCGGGGCACTACGACTGAACAGCAGTTATAGATGTTCTCAGAGTAATGAAGTCACTGAATAGAGCAGGGGAAAGATTTATGCCCGCACACCAAAGAGGTTATTTCCTTCACTGGAACTCAAAATTTCAGTATTTGTGGGCAGACAGATACTCTTCGAAAGTTCTGAACAATATACTTTGAACAGCAATTTGTTACTGAAAGGTTAGAAGATATTTCCCGTTATCAGCAGGTTACCCTCAACAGCTCATTAGCGTTGGACTAAAGCAGAAAGGAAATACTGCAAAGAAGGAAAATAGATGAATGAAGGCCATATAATTTAGATATAAAAATTATACCCTTTGCCTTCTGGTTCAAGCTATTATATGTGGCTCAAGTGTACCCTTGTCGTTCAAACTATTACAACAATAGAAGTATCTAGTTTTAGATTTCAATCTTAAAAATCTCACTTTGTCTAGATATATTAGATTCCGAGAAAGTCTTAATGAAACCTGAATAGGCGAATAAGAAGCCTTTTTTTTTTTTCCCCCTTCAGTTGTCATAACCAGATAAAATTTATTTAGAAAAAATTTGGAATAAAACACCAGGGATATAGTGGAAAGTTAATATATCACATATTCAGAGGAAGTAAAGTTATTTTCCCCAGTGACCTCCCATGCAAATATTCAACTGAGAAAGGAAAATAAAAGAAAAAAATATTTGTCCTTTACAAAGTTTGGCCCTTGATTAGTACCTCTACTACGGCTTTTGCTGTTTTATTTAATCTTATTCACACATGCATGAAGTACAGCTAAGTGCAGGAATCTGACTATTAAAACTGAATGCCTTTTAATATCATAATACGTCACAGTCAGCTAATGAGATTACAATCAATTGCTTTTCCTTGTTCTGTACCAGTTTCAGATAAAAGTATTTTTTCAATTCAACTAATACCCAACTCCTGCAGAAATTTTCATTCATTGTCCTCTGTGAAGGATTTTCACCTAACAATTCGAACTGACATAAATCCACAAACACAGCTTGGACAAGCCACCATTTCACCTCAAATAAAAGGAGAAAGAGTTCTGAGTGTGAAAAGCCTATTTTATCATGGGTTTGGGAGGGTCAGATTTTCCCAAGCCCCCAGAGAACTGGATGTTTAGCTCATTTTGATGTTTTTGTTAATTCCATGGATAAACTACTTGACTATTAAGATTACACAAAGGATGCATCGACTGACTTTTTTTCCCAGTTCAGTATGGTGCAGAATGGCAGATAACACTGTGACCGACAGACACAAGCAGACCCCCTGCATTATCTCCTTTTTATGACATTTACTTAAGTCATCACTATTTGGTACGCCCCTGCTTTTCAAAGTTTGCGGCTGACTTAGAGTTTATTTGCATTTGTTGATTTTTGGTTTTTTTTTTTAGTTGGATACACAATGAATGATCTCATTTTTGAATGGCAAGAGAAGGGAGCAGTGCAAGTAGCAGAAGGTCTCACCCTGCCACAGTTTCTGTTGAAAGAAGAAAAGGATTTATGTTACTGCACCAAGCATTACAACACAGGTAGGAAAGCATATTAGCGATTAAAACTGGAAAGACATTTAACATTTATTGTTATTTTGGAGAGATGTTTGGGTTTTTTTTAAAAATATTCTCATTGAACTCACAAGGAGATTAAAACGTACAGGTGCATTGTGCAGGATAACGTGCGGGGGCCTGCAGGAAAGCTGGGAGGGACTCTGGATCAGGAGTGGAGCCAGAGGAAGAGGGGGAATGGTTTAAACTGCAAGAGGGGAGATTTAGATTAGATATTAGGAAGAAATTGTTGACTGTGAGGGTGGTGAGACCCTGGCCCAGGTTGCCCAGAGAAGCTGTGGCTGCCCCATCCCTGGAGGTGTTCAAGGCCAGGTTGGACGGGGCTTGGAGCAACCTGGTCTAGTGGGAGGTGTCCCTGCAAAGGCTAAGAATGAACAGCTTCCATCTTCTCATGGGAAAAAAAAACCTAGAACTCTTTCATTCTAATCCGTATCTCTTAATTTCTGCTCTCCAATATGATTCTTAATAGATGAAACATATCTTGAAATTTAAGTTTAGAACTGATTTGTTTGGATTCTGTTGAAACGGCAGAAGGGATAAAATTCAATCGGTGACATTCATCAGGAATGTCCTGTAGCAATCAAAATTAAGGAAGAATGTCTTACCACACGAGTTTTATCAGAGCTGCCATGGTGCCAGGGAGGGAAAGGTTCTCTAAAAATTTCTGTTTAGAGTAGGGAGATATTGATAGACATTTTGAAATGTTCCCTAAAATAAATTAGAAATACATAACATGCACCTTTACTGTACAAATATTCATACCTGGATAATTCTTAAAAGCCTTAAAAGACACCTATCCTATAGCAGGGTAATTTTTTCACTCAAGTATCCCTTTGTTAATGAGAATAATAAAATTAAGATTATTCTTTTTTTCTTTTTACCATAATCCCTATGACAAACAAGAAAATTTTATTTTTATTATTTTTCTCTGTCTCCGTTGAGATACATAGGCAACCTCTTCTTCCGTCTTAGGACTCTCCTGCTTTTGTGCCATTTTAACACATGCCGGTGACTGTACTTCTGTACACCTGTATAGTGATATTAACAAATGAGAATTTGTGGTAGAAAGTATTCTCCTCATTTTTCCAAAGTTCATTTGGACAATATGAAGCATCAAAAATCTCTAACTGAGGAATTAAAACACTACTGTGGTACTTAATCTGATATTAAATGGAAACCTGTTTTAAAATGTCAGAATTTCTGGTGATCTCCAAATATCTCTCCAAACGTCTCATCCAAAGCTGAATTGTATTCTTGCACGTTTGTCTGAGAACTTTCATTACAACCTTCATAGTTTAAACCTTTCGATTTTGACTGAAACTTGGTTTTTTCAATATTTTTAAGCCACTACCTTTTTCTTCGTAGCCTATTTAAGACGATATCCATTTTCTTCTAAGCAGAAATAGGAAAACATGCTCGGCCCAGGCATAACACACGAGGTTGCATGGGGTCAACTTACGTCTGTTGTCTTTTTCACTGTGGCCCTAAACTGCGCTGAGAAGCGGGAGGAAGCGATGTCATTAACGGCATGTGAGGTCTCACGCCTCTCAAAACGTGCCTGCAAGACAAGCGCGCTTATCCCTGTGAGCTGCTCTCACTTTTAGGTGGGAGAAGGGGTTTACTGTCGTAACTCTAGAGGAGAGCGTGGCCAGTCACCAGTCTATGGTATTTCTGTATTGCTTTGGCCAAACCGCATTTCTGTGGCCAAACGGGTGCTCTAAAACATGAGTGCAGCCCACAAGCCTGAAAAAATGGCTGAAGTTTGTACCTCTAATTCAAAAAAGAAAAAGAATTGGGCCACCTTGGGCTGCATGGGGAAGAGTATGGCCAGTAGGCCGAGGGAGGTCATTCTCCTCCTCTACTCCTCACTGGTGAGGCCACAACTGGAATACTGTGTCCAGTTCTGGGCTCCCCAGCTCAAGTGGGACAGGGAACTACTGGAGAGAGTCCAGCGTAGGGCAACAAAGATGACTGGGGGACTGGAGCACCTCCCTTATGAGGAAAGGCTGAGAGAGCTGGGACTCTTTAGCCTGGAGAAGAGGAGGCTGAGGGGAGACCTTCTTCTTGCTTAGAAGTATCTAAAGGGTGGGTTGAAGGAGGATGGAGGCAGACTCTTTTCAGGGGTTCCCAGTGACAGGACGAGGGGCAAGGGGCACAAGCTGGAACATCAGAAGTTCCATTCAAACCTAAGAAAAAACTTCTTTACGGTGAGGGTGACAGAGCACTGGACCAGGCTGCCCAGGGAGGTGGTGGAGTCCCCTTCTCTGGAGATTTTCCAGACCCACCTGGATGCAGTCCTGAGTAATGTGCTGTAGGCATTCCTGCGTCAGCAGGGGCGTTGGACTAGATGATCTCTAGAGGTCCCTTCCAACTCTGAAAATTCCGTGATTTACTTTGTCCATAAAAAGTCAAGCCGTTTACTACCACAGAAAACTTGGAAGCCTGGATGCAGGCACCCACCATATGCTTCGGGATGGAGACTTCAGAAGATCTCAGCAACCGAGAAGAGAATCGCACAGCCATGGGACCTGCAGTGACTGGCAGGGGAAATGCCCTGCTGCGTGGCACGGCTCGGGCAGAAGGGCACGTCCTCACCCCAGGCAGCAGCAGGGTGGCCTGCGCTGAGTCACAGCACCAAAATTACAAGCACAAATCCGGAAGAACTTTGGCAGGGCAAACCAGAAAGAAAAGATAGTCTTACTCATGCAGGACTACATTTATTGTGACATTCTCCTCTTCAAGATAACAGTATTTTCTACAGAGTATTTATTTTTTTATTCAAGTCTTCAGAGTGAAGTTAACTTAATCAAATTAGAGGAACTTGGTTTGGTTTCTAGGAGGGTGGGACTGCCTTTCATTTCTATGTTACAACCAGTATTATTAGCTACCATGTGTAAGCTAAAAAATCCTAAACATTATATTAAAAGACAACAACAACAAAGATTTTCTTTTCCTCCACTCTGTCACTCGAATATGTGACCAGTAATGCACTTTCTTAAGGCTCCTGCAATGAGACACGGTGCACAGATGCCCTGTAGGATACTCCACAAGAAACAAAAATAATTTTTCAAAACTAGAAATAAAGCCTATTTCTCTGGCGTACAACAGATTAGATTAAAAGGATTCTTAAAAGAATGCCAAACAACTGCAGCTGCTATGCAATAAGTGACCAAAGAAGAGTTTTCAATTTAAATTCAGATACAACGCAGGATGGAAAGTTTTTCTGAGACATCCTGTAAAACAGAAAAAAAAAAAACAACCAAAAAACCAAGAAGTCTCTGTCAAAAAAATTAACGTGAAGCTTCAGGACAGTATGTAGAAACTCATCAGTGTGTGTCTCATCGGTGTTTCATGCCCAGTTGAAAACGGATCACTGTAACCACAGCTTGAAAAACAAACTGCTTCTAAATATAGGGACATAACAGTTTCGGCAACAGAACAGCATAATGGCTCATCAAGTCTTGTGTTCTGAAGTGACGCAACAACATTTCTGATCATTTTCATGGTTTTGTGTCCACTGGCATATCTGCAGTGACAAATTTGGAAAGTGAAGTAGACTCCTGACAACGAGAAAAATCACAACACATGAACCGGTCACATTGTGAGGGTGGTCTCACTTCACCGCGTCCTCATTCACTTCCCACGTCACATGTATCGCTCCCCTGGGCTTTTATGCAACACTCAATTTTGGTTTCAAGCACAGGTAATTTCAATCATGGCTGCAAAAAGCCCAATATATGATAGCATGAATTTATACATGGTAGCACAGCCTAACAGGCACAAACAGAAATACTATAAAGCTTGGCTTTACTCCTGTACCATGGATGACGCACGACACCTTAAATGATGCTGTTCAGAACCGTCTTACGTCTATTGATGGGTTTTGGCTCAGAGTATTGAATATAGTGGTCCTGGAAACAGTGGAGCTATGGTTGGTACATTCTCCACCAGAACTGACAGGTTCTCTATGGGACCATTTCTGACAACCCTGTATCCTTAGTACGGTAAATCCACGATCTCGATGAACAGCCCACTTCCTTAACTCCACATTCCCCATTGGACCTCCTAACACATACATCCCATACACAATCTTTTCTCATGATCCCTTTGGTTCCCCCTTAAGGTCAAACAAGTTGCTTAACAACCTGTAGATCGTGTCCCTTCTCAGTCCTACCTTCAACTGATTGGGCCATTTTGCTGCCGACATGATAGTGGTTAAAGGAGACATAACTTTGATGCCTTACTCTGCCGACAAGACCTCAAACTGCTACTTGTTTGGACAAACACCTAAACCACTCTTTTTGAGACTACAGCAGTGATTTTTAAGCCACGGCTTTTTAACCCCTCAGAGTTTTTTCATAGACCGCTTCTCAGACAAGGAAGACTGTACTTCCTATCCAGTAGGCATTCTATGGGTGTGAAAACTCTGAAGCTGCTCATTCCTTCACTGAAAAAGGAGCAATTATAAACACTTTGAAAAATAGAGCCTATGACAGGCTGAGGACGTGACCGTCCCTAGACACGGAAAACAGCACTGCCCGAGTCCAACAGGGTGTTTTTCTCTGCAGGAGGAGAGACTTCAGTTGTCACTCCTGCACTTATCAAAATTTAAACATTCTACCTTAAAGATTCATTGAATAAAAATTCATCAACTGTCCTGCAAGTAGAGACGTTACATCTAGATGTCCTTGCTATTTAAGTTTTTATCAGTTTCTCCTTAGTTTCTACTTCCTTCCCTGAGCTTGCTAATGCAGGACAGCACAACTAGGTGTTCACGTCACAAGAGTGCATGGATGTTTTCTGCTCAACTCAATATCTGCTAGGGTCCCAGGCCTTTCCTGCAGAACTGCCACCTACCCAGTCCATCCCCAGCCTGTACCAGTGCATGGGGTTACCCCGTCCTCATCGCAGAACTGTGCGTTTGTCTTTGTTGACTGTGATGATGTCGTGGTGGATCTGTTCCTCCAGCCTACAGCAGCTTGGTCCTCCTTTCTGAGAGAGATGGGAATTGTAAGTGCAAATTCATCAAGCTGAAAAATAATTATTAGGTTCTCTTTTCCACATTTATTTCCAACTTTCTTCTACTGCAGTCATTATCAGTCTTACACCAAAGTTAAGTTTACCACCTGCCCCAGGATTTGATTCCAGACAAGCTACGTAAAGTCACTTCCTTCCTGACCAAGAACTTACGTAGTCAGTGGCAGGGGACAGCACTAGCATTGATGTCCCCCAGGATGCCACTGATAGCCGCAGAATGTGACTTGAAAGAAAAACTGAACGGTAGCATGTTCCTACAGTCATTTTGTGAGTCTTGGCTTTAGATTCAGAGACAGCAGCCGTGTATTTCAGAAATCGTCTAGTTCTACGTGCCAGGCGCTCAGAAATCATCGTTTCTAGTCAGGCTGCACGATCCTAGATACACTTGAATGTCTTACCATAAGGAAAAGGCAAGTACTTTTATAATCAGCTTTTATCAGCAAAATATACTCAAATTGCAATTTCTATTTCAGTGCGAATTGCAAAAAGAGTCTGGAGACTGCACTTACCAAGTGCTTTTTTATTACCCTCTCTCCGTCTTAGAAAGGTATGAAAATAATTACAGCTAACTTTACTTATATGTAATCAATTTTATAGACAATCTCTTGAAACAACCAGCTTTGCACACACACACATAATTTATGGAGTGTCTTGCTTATTTAAGAAATTTTATGAGAAGGCAAAAGGACAGCAAGTATTTAATTTTATTTCAGTAGTAAGTAAAGCAGAATGCCTCTCAAACGACTGTCGAACATTCTGGGAATCTTTTTTACTGAGCAACGTTAACTCAGCTAGACTGCTTGCCTCGTGGTGATCCTGATAACAACTCACAAACAGGAGAGAAGGTAAAACGAGCCGTACCACCTCATGGAAAAGTCAGGTTTTATATTTCATTCTCCTTCATGCTCTCTGTGAAAATTATCTGCCATTGTGATTGCAGTGTGATCCATAACGCACTGTACTTTGGTGCCAAGAGGGGTTAATTGTGGTTTCATTTTAGCAGATGCGGGGCAGCAAGAAAGCGCGTAACAGAAGGCGAGAGGGAAATGCTGGTGGTCCATGTCATCCCTCTTACGGCAATACAGCTTCAGCTCATTTTGAGACCTAGTGTGTTTTCAGCCAAACAGCTATTTCAGTTAGAACGTAAAATTGTGCCCAGAAAATTTCATTCAATGTTACGAACTTTAAAAACAAAAAGCTTTCTATTTGGGGTTTTGGGGCTTTTTTTCATTAATCCAGTTTGTCTGAGGACACTCGAAGCCAACACCCTCGCTCTCACTAAAGCCAACAGCAACCCTTGCCAGGGTCACTCCATCCTACGTACCAGATAACCTGTACCAGTCAGGCTCGCGGACGCAGGGCACTTAACAAAAGCCTTGGTTAATCACACGATGAATGATTTGGTTTCAGGACAATACTGATCAAAACGTCACCTGTCTGGGGCTCTAACGCACACATAGATAAAGGACGAGCTTTCTGCTACCTAGCACGTTGAAGATTCCCGATGTGGGATGAGACGAGTGCCAGAACCAGCATGAAGGAAGGGCTGGGAAACAGCAGCAAAGGGGATGTCCCCGGTGGCCTGCACTTAGATCACGTTGGATTGCAGCTGACCAGCAACCTAAACGCCTCTCGCTCCTAGCGTGTTGTCCTGTGACAGACATTTGTTTTGAGCAAATATTCATCCTTTTTTCCTTCATACGAAGGTACAGACAGTAGGCAAGAAAATTCAAAGCATTGCAATGGCAACTGTTTAGTGAGAACCTGGGAATCCAAGGTATTAATCACTAGAAAACGGTGAAAGTCATAAAGTGCAGTAGCAACGTCGCATCAGTCCATACAAAATCTGTTTCTTGAGTCCACCTATTCTTTTGCCTTAGAAGAGTCTTTAACTTTTGCTTTTAGAAGAGAAGACTGTCTTTACTCTTCTGGCTGTAAAGCGTGTCAGCTGGCTTTTGCAATATGCTACCTTTTCCACATAAAATGAGAAACCGTGATTTTTACATATCGAAAAATGGTAAACACTGCAGAGGTTCAGAATAGCACCTAGAAATACACACCCTAACGCAGTTTTCAAGCACAGATTGAGCTTGAGCGTTTAGAATCTTTATGGGGAGCAGAGGAATTGAGCTGCTAAAGAAAGGGATTTCCAGAAGACAGACACAGGGGTGAAGCTTTGTATTGTATTAAGAGATCTAAACCTAAGTCAGGCATTTAGGCCGAGGATATCCTAGCCACTGAAGAAATCTCTCCCTTTCTCCTTTCCTGCTGTCTCTCGGTGCTTAATCTCATGTTAAACCCATGGCTGCAGCAGTTTTTCAAAGGGAAAATGCAGTGCAAGAGGAGAGGACCATCATCACGGTTCAATTGCCCCAGGACTCCACAGCTAGCAATATTCTGGCCCTTGGCCTGGCCCTTCATTGGTCACCAGTGGCTGGTAAAACCAGAATTGTTTAGTCTACACCCATTATGACAGATGTATTGGAATCAGAATACAAAATATCCTCTTCCCAGATCTAAGATTCACACTCTGCAGGGCTCCATAAAGATTTATTCAGGTTTGCTTAAGTTAGTTTAGTTCAATTTTGCTAAGCTTTGAACCGTTCTCTATTCAGCAAGTATAAAATTCTTATTTTATAAATAAATTGTAAATAGTTTACTAATAATTTACTAATTTGTTAATAGTTTAAAGTAATTTCATTAAGCTATACAGTCTTTAGGCCACAGTCCTCTTTTCACAGTAGCTCAGATATTAGCATTATCAATGGCTTTTCTTGTAAGGCCAGACTATGACTTACTGGTATCTAAAGTAGTATCAAGAACCCGCACCTTCAGCAGACATCTCTCCGTTCTGCATAGATTAACAGTTGAACCTCTGCACGCTTAGTTACTTTTTTGGTTTGTTTATATTAATTCATTTTTTATTTTATTGTTATTAATTTTTAATTTCATAGTGATTTCATAATTATCATTACTCTTATCTTTATTAATGCTTTCTCAGACACAGTATTTCCTTGCTTCAGTTTCCTAAGGTGATTCATCCATTATGCAAAATTTCTATGTAGCTTCAGAAACAGCTACTCCGCTTTCCTGGGAATGACAAACACGACCATGACATTGTAAGGGTACAGTAAAAAGAGCTTCCCCCAAGGGATATCTTAAGGGCTGCTAAAAGGGGATAAATAAATTTAAGTTCTACCAACTACTGCCTCTGGAGCAGTTTGAGGCAGATGAAACCGAATAAGGGACCTTCATGGACTGAAAGCTACTACTTATGCTTGATTTCCCTTGTACCTCCAGAGTGCTGGCAATGCCTTTTAATCACACCGGCATGCCGCTGCCTGCGCAACCCACCGCTTAAACAGCACCCGCCGTGGTCCAGGCGGCCGGGCAGCGGGAGGGTGTGCTGAGGTAGAAGCCTACCGAGTCACAGAGTCAGAGAACGGCTAGAGTTGGACGCGACCTTAAAGACCATCTAGTTCCAACCTCCCTGCCATGGGCAGGAACACCTCCCACTAGACCAGGTTGCTCAAAGCCCCGTCCAACCTGGCCTTGAACACCTCCAGGGATGGGGTTACTCACAGTTGGCCACAGCAGCAACAACCAAAAATAAAGAATATGTGACCTAGACACTGACTCCCAAGAAAAGCCACTTTTACTTTCTGGGAGAAAGAAAAACCATATAGACTGACTAGAATATACATTTTTCCATTATAATATTGATTTCAGTGTGGATTTTGTATGGAAATGATGTCAAAGCACTAGATGTGACGTTACCAAAGAACACATGTAAGAGAGAAAAATGCATCATCACGGGGATATATATACCAGTACACTCACTTCATATACGTAGGTACAGCATTCAGCAAGGCAGCGCTTTTGGTGCCTTTATCCCACTCAAATCCCTGGTTAGGCTAGACTTACAAAGAACCTTACCCCCATTCCAGGAAAAAATGCTTATCCTTTAGGAAGCCCTCAATAGCTGTTCTTTCTTTTGCATTACGAAAGCCTGCCCACTGCCTGGATTGTGTGCACATCTCTATTTAGCTCTGGTCTGAAACTCGTACCGTGCCTTAATTTGTTACTCAGCCTCAGCAAAACCACACCACCACAAAGGTTTCCTGTCCCTCCCCTCGCCACTCTCCGTGACATCCACAGTGCGTATCAGAGCGAAGGAGGGCTTACCTCTCACGCACTGCCGACGGGTTATTAGAGCAATGTCCTCAGCTGCTCGTCTCTCTCCTTCCCCAGATGAGTTGACTTCACGGGTACGTCTCTCCAAGCATCCAGTCAAATAGGTTAAACCCCAGCTAACCTGGCTTGGGATTCAAAGCGGAATACAGGAAGAGAAAGGGGAGCGACAGCTGGATGCTGGCTTTGGCTGGGAAACAACCACACAACCTCTGCTGGCTGCCTCCTAGCTGAAGCTCACATCAGCTGGTGCAAATGGGGTGGGTTTTTTTTCCATTCTGCTTCGTTAGCCACATTTATACAGGTGGTTCTGATCTCAGCCAGGACGGGCAAAAGCTAACGTCAACCCTTCCACACCCAGACCAGCAACGGCTGCAGCTGCGGTGCCCGGGCTGACTTCCAGCCTTTCTCCGCTGCTGGCTGCCACTGGTAAGAAAGCCAATAGCCAACAGGGCAGGAACAGAGAGGAGTGACCGCCTGGGTAGCCACCAGTCTCCCTGGGGAGTGGCCACATACTCAATTAATATTTCAGCAGGTGAGGAACACGGTGGCCTTGACTGGGAAGCAGCGGACGCATGACTGGCATGTCCATAAACCCACTGGACCTGAGACGAAGGCAGGAGTCCACATCACACATTCTGTGGAGTTAAGCAAAGATATTTCCCCACTTTGAGAGACACTTCACTTTCTTTGTTTTGGTTGTTGTTTTTTTTTGATTTTTTTTTTTTTTTACCTTGGCCAATGATGTTTACAAAAATACAAATACCAAGCAAAAAAATCATTCAGTATAATAACACAGCACTCAGTCCTAGTTCTGGCCCCTTCATAATCCCATCTCTTTCCTTTTCTGTTGTTAGAATGTATTCCATTTGCACTCCTTTCATTCAGAATCTCTTTCATTTTGTTAGGGTTCTGTTGTCCGCAGCTATTCCTTTCTTTCTCCTTAGTTCAGACAAACCCGGCAAACTTGCAACTCCATTAAAACAATTCACATCAGAGCTGATATGTTATTTATTGCTTCTTGTTTTGGATCACGAAATTTTTGTGCTGAGGTCTCTGTAATAATTCAAACCCACTGGAGTACTCAAGAAAGAGACTCAGCTCTTTCTGAGATCCCACCTTTCTCTGGAGAAAAAAATCAATGTACAAGCAATAGCTAATGTTTATTGGCACTCCGTTATGCTTATATTACCCATTCTGACACTCCTCAGCTTTTCTTCCTCATTTGTTTTGAAAGAAGACTATAGGACCCTATAAGAAGAAACTGTTGCATGGTGAACTGTAATTCTTGCTGATGACGCCGAATAAAATGGCTTTGCAAGAGGCCTAGATTGGGTCTATGCGTTTCTGTCGCTCCTCAGCACCGTGATTTAGTGTGACGTGTGAGAGAGAGACCCCTGCTGTCCACGGCTGCTGAATGAACAGAGCAAATGTCACAAAAATGAAATCTTCAGGGTAAGGACCCGCTTGAAGTAAGAATATGATTCCGACAAGGGCCAGTCAGAGCAGAACTAGTTACGTGGGGTGTGCTGAACTGCTCACTAAAAGAAAGTTTCATGTCGATATCCTTTTGAAGATCCTGGAAGAGAAACGTGGGGGAAAATCCTGTCCTTTTCTGAAGGAAACACCTAAATTCCTGTTCCCTTTGTTAAACCAGGACTTAATTCCTTGATTGAAGCAGAAATGAGTTTTGAAGCTGGGGCAGCAGATGGCTGAGCCAGGATTTGGGACACAGATTTCAAGAGTGTAGATAGGATTCAAAAAACACTGGCAATTAGGAATGGAACAAATAACTGAGCCAGCAGATCTAAAACTCCTGAGATATATCATGTCGTTTTAGAATTGAACATCATAACCACCATCTCGCTAAATATGGTTTTTTAGTTCCTCAGTAGAATAAATATTTCATACAATCACACTTACTATGACATCATAGAAAGAACTAATGGACTGTTAAGAGAACTATAATGAAAATAATGAAGTTCAGAAGATAATTCCAAGCACTTAATATTCCTATAATAAAAACATTACAATTTGACGTTATCTGAAACTCATTTCTGTAGGCTTAACACTACTGTCATGGCATAACACACAATATATTAAATTAGTGTATGACAAGATCATAAATAAGTCCATTATATAAATTTTGTTAATATGATAAATATTAAAGCACTATTAATGCGGAACAATTTGCTATAAAATGGCATTTTGGTAAATAAAAATGGATTAGCAAAATATCTATCAAAAACTACTGGAAAACATAACCAAAAACTTCATACCACTTAAGAAATAAATAAATGCGTATCTTTCCATGTTAAATTTAGAATTAGGAAATGCTTTCATTCAAATAAGGAAGAAACCTGTCTATTTCTTGCTGTGAGAAACTGTTTCGCGTGTCCACTCTTTAGAGAAAGAACATTGCCTTCAGCACCATTCATAGGTGACTAATATGAGCATTGAGCAGAATTAGAAAATCTAATGAAACCAGATCAAGATCTGTGAAAAAATCTACAGTTTACAGGGTAAAAAACCCAATCTGGATAAGAGAAAAAAAAATGGGTTTACGTCATTTCTATGAGTAAACAATAGATTTTTTTTTTCCTGTTTTGGTTAAGTCACTGGAAGTTGCTTGATGTTCAGTATCTGGAAAAATTAAGCCATTTAACAGCTTCCTAAAGTTGCCTAATTTCAAGTCCTCGACTTCTGTTTGAATCTCGGTCATTGTATTTTTGTGTTGGAAGAGTTTGAATGGGGTTAAGGAAGAGATTTAGCAGAATCTCCTGTTGATAACCCACACTGATCTGACTATATTTTCCCCAAATTCATTGGATTAAAAAAAATAAATTTAAGCTTAAAATTGAACCAAAAGATAAAGGAGATTTTATACAATGGAAGAGCAAGCCTTTTCTTTGCATACTGCAATATTTCCAAACAATAAGTAAGATAATAAGTGTGAGCACACAGAGGAACTGTCCTATGTCATGACTTGTGTTGTGGTTATCCCTTTGTTTTCATAAGGAAAGAAGAGGTCAAGAGCTTATAAAATTCTTAAATTTTCAGGTTTTCTGTCCGCTTTCTTTCCAGCAGATATTCCGGTTATAATGGGGGCTGCACGTATTAAAAATCACTGAAGAGAAATCAAGCATTCATCTTTCATTAGATAACAAATATCTTTGACAGAGTGTAAATTCTTTAGAGGGTGCACTGGGTGTTGACAGTAAAGAACATTCTATTTCTATTGAATATTTCTTCTTTGTTATCAAAAGGAAAGTTTACGTGTATCGAAGTCCGATTCCACCTTGAGAGGCAGATGGGTTACTATCTCATCCAGATGTACATACCGAGCCTCCTGATCGTCATTCTCTCCTGGGTGTCATTTTGGATCAATATGGATGCAGCTCCAGCCAGAGTGGCTTTAGGCATAACGACCGTACTGACCATGACAACCCAAAGCTCAGGTTCGCGAGCGTCTCTTCCAAAGGTAGGCAGAATTTCCTTTGCTTGTACCACTTTAGCACAAAGTCATATTGCTATGTGACAAATAAACACCTTCAGTCAACCTTATAATATGTTCTAATTATTAGCATTTAAGCATCTTCTAAAGGAGATAAATAACTTTGCAATATCTAGGGGGTTTTTGAGTCACCAATCAAATATATTCTATTTCTCTCCTGTCTCAACTATTTAGCCAAACACATATCTACTAAATTCCATAAACCTCAGCGAGCGATGAAAGCAATGTTATTCAGTACTACATAAATGTTGCTTAGCAATCGACCAGCTCGTCCCTTTCCAGAGCCCAGTATCTGATGACACACAAGCAGATATGACTGAATTTCTAAAGGTCATCGATTCCAACCTGTTCGCAATGATATTCCTTTCCAAAACCTGCCTACGTGATGAATTAACTCACTAGTTACAAGCGCGTTTATGTTAAAATGTAGAAAAATACGAAGCTAAATAGGTCCAAAAAATTGTATAAAGAATGGTTCACTATACAATGTAAATAACTTAAAGCATATTTCTGTGATTAACTACTTAAGTTTTCTGACTTGTGATTACTTTAAAGATTTTCTTTTTCATTTTAAGAGTTATTCCTCGACCATCTTCATGTGCCATTGCAGTTAACAGAAACAAAATGTATACGATAAAAATACACAAAGTCCACTTCTGTGTTAGTTTTAACATGGCATTTTTAAGTTCGCTAATTAATTTTTTCCAAGTAAAAGAGCTACCGCTAACAGAGGTGTGTGTGCTTTGCGCCTCAAATACGTGGATCTGAGTGCATCCCAATGTAACATCAACAGATAAGAAAATGGAATGCTATAAAAACTCAGAAAAGCAAGAATATAAGAGGTTACCAAGGAGAGCTACAGATGGTTTTTGTCGCATTTTTGAGGCCTATGTTGGCTTATGTGACAAAGCTCTTGTAAATGTGCACGCGGAGAGGGAGCAGGTCCTACTTTCCTAGTTGAGATTATGTCCCGCAGCTGAGCTTGGCCATAAAGGATCGCAGTGACTGCATCTGCTCTGTAATTGACTTTCTGTACTTCCACTGTGTCAAAATTACAGGACTAATCTGAACCTATATCTTTGATTTACCACGTCTATATTAGCAGAGAATTAACCTATCAGAGTTCTCCATCTATCTCCCTTCCTCTACCTAATTTCTATTGCAGGAACTTTAAATCAAATCCATTACAATAGAGGAATTCCCACCGGTCCCACTACAAGCTATCCTCTGATTCCTTAGTATCATTCACAGATCTCAGTGGGACGAATGGAGGAAAAGCATGTGCTTCTCGTGGATTATTTGGTTTGTGTTAAAATACACAGTACACTAAGAGGAACACTTTATGACATAAACAGTAAACACATTTTGTGAAAGACTACGGTTTTTAAAATAATATTTAAAGCTTATAAATTGCATTGTTTTCCCTCTTATTACCTAGCCTTCACGTTATGTTTTGTTTAAGAAAAGCAGGGTTGGGATGTGGAGATATTAATGCACTTCCTCCTGCCGTGAAATACTGAACTTTACATGTGTGGTTTTAACGTATTCAGTCTCCCGCTCTGTTCTCCCCATAGGTGTCATATGTCAAAGCGATTGACATCTGGATGGCTGTGTGTCTGCTTTTTGTATTTTCCGCACTTTTGGAGTACGCAGCTGTAAACTTTGTGTCGAGGCAGCATAAAGAACTGCTGCGATTCCGCCGCAAGAGGAAGAAGAACAAGGTAAAAGTAACAGTAGTCGCAACTTTGAGAGTCTGAGATTGATTTATGCCAGGATATAGGGTTAATTTGGTAAACATACGGCACCTTAAATATAAATAAAATGGCAGCACTGAATGAAATGCACTATAGGCAGAGGGTCACTACAAGGACTATGCACTGCGTAAATCCAACTTGAATTCTCGAAAGAGGGATTAAGAGGGATTTAAATGAGGCATGGGCCATGTGGGAGCCATCTGCACAAGCACGAATTCCACCCCGTTAGAAGAGTCAGATTATACTTCAGTGGATGAACGTTACTGGTACCCGCAGCAGTTTGTACTGCACTGAGATTCAACTAATAATGTTTCTCATTCTAGTTCATTCTAGTATACAGTTCAAACCCTTAACAGCTCTGTTTCATGTAAATATTTTTAATACGAAAAAATACTTTTTCAATTATTATTATTGGTGTAAGAACAAACATTTTACTTTAAAAGGCTGAGAAGATGGGGTTTTTTCCTTCTGTCACGTTAATTTAGTGTAATTTGTTCATACAATTAGTAAGAAACTTTAATACAACAACGATTATTAATATTACTTTATAGCTGAAGTTACCTAGACTACGGTAAAGTAAGTCCCTACCACCGTGCAGAGTCAAACAGCTAAGGCTACAGGTCTGAATGCTGAAGTCCGCAGCTAAATCAAGCAATAAGCAAAATTTTTTACGACAATATGTAACTCCCACTCCTGATTTTTCAAAGAGCAAATATTTCTCCAACCTACTCATTAAGTGAGTACCCACTCAGAGCCTTTCCCCTGGCTTTCAGTCACTATCTAGAATATTACTGGGGAGGAAAGTCTGACCGTAGCAACATGACTCAGCTCAGCCATCCTTCGTTCCCGGAGACAGACCCCACCTCACTGCTTACCTCACAAGGAGAAGGCATTTTACAGGGTGTTTCCCTTTTACGTAGAAGACACTGAAAACCCGTAGCGCTGCAAAGCCTACCTACGCAGGCTCTGCTAGCAAGGCTCTGTGTCAAAAGGCAGGCTGGACACAAATGAAAATGACATTTTCATACATTTGGTGTCCCTGTGTGTCGAGCCCGCAGCTTCTTCGGGTGCAGAGAGAAACTCGTGCGCTGTAGCTAGAGGGTGATTCAGGCCGCGTGTACCTGCTTTCGACTATCGTCCCTGTGAAAAACGTGCTTTTTTCTTCTCGCTGGCAGTAGCAGAAAAAAACGCTTTCTGAGACACACAGGAGGAAAGCGGCGTTTTTGTGGCGGGGGGTTGTTTTTGAAACACGGCAGCTCCCTGAAAGCTGCTTAAAGGTTTGGAATGGGGGGAACGGGCCGGGCAGAGATGGATTACCGCACAGGGGGCAGGTGAGCCACAACAGATGCGTCACGTCTCAAACACAAACAGCTGTGCTGAGTGATGTAGTATGTCACTGTACTTTTAGTTCATTCCTTTTTTCACCAGGGATTATAGCGTTTTCTGGATCTCAGGCAAATTTACCATGCTCAACTTTAGTGATGTCTTTTCACTTCCTTACGCACATGTCGATTATTATAATCACAGGGTTAGAAACTGTCAGGTAATATTACCTTCCTTCCTCAGAATCAACCCAAATCTCTTTCTGGCCCCCTCTTAGCAAAACTTCAAGCTCACCAAAGACTCTTCTTCAGCAGTCACAATCAATCAAATTTCAGCTTAGAGGTGTGTGAGGAAAGATCCACAAAATATACAAAGCGCTTCTAAGACAAGACCGTGTCACAAAAAAACACGCACGTGAAGAGTCTCATTGACTTCACTGTTTTGCTGGGTCAGTGCTTGACATTGTGGTATTTTTGAATTTACACTTAAAAGTCCTTATTCTAATTTTACACTCTGTTAGACAGTCTTCTAGCTTCAGGAAGGTTGTCTGCTAGGTTCTCAGATAATTAGAGGATTGGATGCTGGGTCTATAGTAGTATCAAGTACTCCCCTTAGATTCTGAAGGATGAAGACATGCATCTCAATGCTTTTCTTCATAACGCACCCAGGCGAGCGTATTAACTACATATGGGGGTATATGGCTTTCCCTTCCTCCCTGTACCTGCGTATTTCACCATGAGACAGGTTTCTCAGCCTAAATTTAGCAAAAAATGCTTTGTTCCCGTACGACGTTATGATTTTGACAAATACATTTTGCTGAAAAGATGAATTTAACTGAACATTTCTTGACTCACTCCAATTCTAAGTAGAGCTAGAGTTCCTGGCCAGAGTTCACCTTTCAGAATACACCTTCTCGAGCTCGAGAGACAGCTCAGCTAATTGCTTCTCTTTTTCTCAGTCTTTTATTAAGCCATCCCTTGCCCAACAAGTATACTAGAACTTGAAACGTTACAGCGTGGAGATTTTATCTCTTCAAAAAATTTGGATCATATCCTAAACCCTCCGGTATACAAATAATAAATGATGTCTTATGGATTAAAGCAAGCAGTTAATAACTAGCCTTCCTCACCACAAATGTTATTATTTATTCACCACAATTTCTAACATGAAATGCAGGCCTTGGTTCATAAGTCAAATTAACTTGTGTTTCCTTCCTCTTTTGTCCTTTTCAAAGCCAGTTACTATAGCTCATGATTACAAAGTTCTGCATCTGCTTGTTATACCTTCGGACTAGGTCAAACAGCCACTGGCTCTCAGGAATTAGATTGTATTAACTTTCAAAACTACCATGTATAAGGAAATGTTCATTTGACCACAAAGTCAAAAGACATGAAAAGAAGTTAGGTTAAAAGGCTGCATTTGAAATAAACTTCAGGGGCTTCCTTGAACATTAAATCCTATTTGTTTTCAAAGTGAAAACTGCTATTCTAGTCAGTATTTATGTTCAAATGGATTAGAGAAATAGAGCAGTTAGGATAACTTATTAGACTTTTTCATCCTATATGCTTACCATCTTGGGACATTTTACTAGGATTAGGTTTTTCTACCACGTGAATTCCAACTGCTGAATACAGAACGTTTTGGCACTGGCATTTTATCTGCAAGGGTACAACAAAATTCCTAATGTGAAAGTTGCGAAAGTCCAGAAATAGAAAGTTTTGGAAATGTTTCATTTCAGATGTATGTTGACAGAAGAGAACATGTATGAATAACATCTAATTGCAATAGGGCAGCTGAAGAATTTCCAAAGACGTGCTTGTTGCAAGAAACATTTACTTTTACCCTAGCAACGGGCAAACGATTGAATTTCCGTGCTGGAGTGCCCTTGGGAGGCCAGGGAATCTGTTCTCCCGACCTAAATCATGATCAGTTATAGCTAATTCATCCCAGTCATAAAAAATCCACAAGCTCCCCTGCAACCTATTCCAACAGTTCAGAAAGTTTTTTACTCACACCTTTGTTGGCCTCCCATGGCTTGTTTAGAAGGGGCGCCCCTTTAGGCAGCCGTTTGCACATTTCCATTCAGTTTTCTTTTCTTTAAACATTCCCAGCTGGTACAGTCTCTTTTTTTGCTCGTCCTCATTCTCCTTCCCTGGAAATTCTCCTAATAAGTCTATGTAATTCCTCAAAACTGTGTTCGCAACGTGAAGCCTAGCCAGTGACTGTTAAGAGCCGCTGAAGGATCACATCATGCAAGTTATACGTGCGCTTATCCAAGCCCGTTTGCCACGTGCCCTTTTGCCAATAGCATGGTATTGACCCATATCAAGATTGGGACCTTCCGTAACTCCCAGGTATTTTTCCAGAGCTGCTGCAGAGCCATTCACTTTCCACCTTCTGTTTGTGGAGTTGATTATTCCTGGCTAAATGCAGTACCCCGTATTCACACCTACCGTCTCCCCTCCTGTATTTTTCAGGCTCTTTGTCCAAATCGTTGAAATCAAGTTTAACTCTAAACGTATCCTCAAACAGATTTGCAGTTTTTCCAAGGCTGGAGTCTTTTTAAAATTTAATCAAAACTGTGGGTTATTCCTTCTCAATGCCGATTAAACACAGAGGAGAACTGAAATCCCTCTCTTAAAAAGCACATGATCGAACTCGGATAAAAGCCCCGCAGTAAACGAGTGTAGCAAACAAAATAAGAGCTGTTGAGATTTATGGAAAATCATACGGTTATACAAAACGTAATTATGTACAGAGCTTTATGAAGACCTTTTGGCATCCAAAGCTCATCTATCCTTGCCATTATCATTCTTTTCGCACCTACAGTCACTGCCGCTATCCTACCCCACCTAGCCCCTCCGCAGCCCCCCTTCCCAGACAGCAGCGGCAGCAGCACCAAAGGTGATTCTTAGGTATAACTGCACCCTCTGGCTACCGCTCATATGGTTGGAACGATGGACCTTCCTCAGTGATTCCAAATAACTGAAAAGCAAATTTCTTTTCAGAGGCCCAGTCCAATTTGCACAGAATTAACAAAAATGCCAAAGTGTCTGGGATTCTGTCGTAAATATATTTATAAATAAAAACTGTTATTGCAACATAATATGCAACCTACTTATAGCTGTTTTCCAATAGGCATCACGATAGGCAGAGGAGATTTTTCAAAACCAGTCTCATTTCTTTATGATTACACAAATGGCATAACGAATCTTGCGAACAGAGGATTTTTCGTTCCCCTTTTGAGACTTCATTTGGTGGTCAGTATATGATCCATAGTGTTTTGTCTCTGTCAGAGAAAGAAATCTGACCAATGAACACAACTATTTCACAAATATTATATGGCTAATATGATGGAAACGTTCCTTCAGAACGAATGGATATTAATTATTCACTTACAGTTATGCCTCTTTCAGCCTTGAAAGACAAAAGGACAGAAACGGCAGAGCTGGAAGTCACGCGGGGATACTGAAACACACCTGTGATCAGTGCTTTTTCCTAGTTGCATTTACACTGTGAGGGGAAAAACATTAACTGTGTACATATACTCAATAACACTTTGATTTTAGATTAGGCTTTAATATATTTAGTTTTCAGGACTAGTCAGTCTTTTAATTCTATTTTCAAAAACCTAAAGATCGCCGTATCTTTAGTGAGGAAAATAGACATACCAACTAGATTGTCTTTAATGGTAATCACACCTCTTTTCTTTTGTTTTCTTTTTGGTCAACCCATCCGTTTTGCTGAAAGTATTTTGAGGGAGTTCTTGATGGAAATGAAATCAGTGAATCATTGCAGCATAGCAATGGCTTGAGATGTACAGGACCTATAGACGGGACTTTGCCTCAAATCTACAGTACAAATTTAAGGGTAAACTATGAAGAAGCTGTCCCATTTGTCATAATGTGATATCCAATCATTAACAGAGGCCCTGTCCTTTTGTCTGAAATAATGTCTTCCCGTGTGAACTCCATATACCTTCATTGCTACCCGTATGTGATGACGTGAAGTGTTGATAAAGGTACCTGTCTTGTTCACTTCGTAATCCATTTTGATCTGTTTAAATCTGGATTAAAACGCAGTATTACAATTTTACTTTCTGCAACTTCAAAGCAACGGTGACATCAGTTCAAGGAGAAATCAGTTGCTACCAGATCAACATTTAAAACCAAGCTGTTTGTAGAGCAAAATGATTCAATAACACTTTTCTTCTCAAAAATGAACAGTAAAAAATATAGTGGTCAAATAACCAAAGCCAAGGCTTCAAATAAGTCTTCAAGCTGTTCCCACAACCTAGAGGCAAAAGGCTATGGCGAGATTTTCAGCCCTTATGCATACGACTCCTCAAGAGAAATTTATTATTAAATATATGGACAGAAAACAGCGTAGTCAGAGGGCCGCAGAAACTGACGGCTTTCTAATACCTTACAGAGAAGTATTTTGTAGAACAACGCTCATACGAAAATGAACTAATTGAAATTATTTCCTTCAGGCCTCCAAAGAATTCTAACTTTCTAAATACAAATTGCTATCTAAATTTATTTCCATTCTTTAACCACAGAAATTTTAATAGAGATGATAAAATATTTATACGCAGCTGTATGCAGAATAATTTCCAAATTGTTACTTCCAAAGCCATACATGTGAAAAGCACGTTCATGCCCAACCGTTATTAAAGTTCATTCATAACAAGATTTTAAAAGCTTTATCAAAAATCAATAGGAAATCATCCCTTTTCTTTACTTTAGTGGTGATGCACTAAACAAATATACAAAAGACAAATAAAAAAGGCTTCCTTATTATATTTAAAAAAAAAAAATCAAACAAAGTGCAGGACTTTTCCGGAAGATTCAGGTGTGTCTCACCTGGGACACACAGGGTACTTCCAACTGGTGATTCCAGCAGCTGTGGACTGGGACACGTGCATTATGAGAAATATTGCCAGTGAGAAAGAGGGACTGTAGCCAAGTCAATCGATAAAAACAAATGGGGTGTCACTGACATTTTATAAAAATGCCTTTGAAAAAGCACTCAGAAGTTACTATGAGTAATCCCAGTGCCTGCATCTCTCCTGCCGTGCACAAGCGCCCTCAGGTATGAACCTGAGGCCAAATGAACCATTTTTCTGCCTGACGAACTTGCTGGAAAACTTCCAGAACCACGTTTTGGATATTCCAGTGGGTGCTCCAGGAAAAAAAACACCTGTGGTGGCACCTGGCATGCTACAATGCTGCGCAGGGTGCCCTTTCCCGCACGTCCATAGCCCCAGCAGGGTGGGCTGACTCGGCAGGCTCCAACCCTCCCGCCTGCCCTCATGGAGACACCATCCAGCAGGCACTGGGCAGAGCGGCCAGGCTCCCAGAAGGACCTTCACGTCACGTCCTCGACAACAGGGAGCATTTCCAAGCAGCCCGCTCGCAGGCTAAATTCAGGATGTCTGCAAGCAAAAAAAAAAAAGAACATAAGCGGAGACTTGACCTTTAAAACCATTCTAGGGGATCGCCCAGTTCAGGTAAGCGTAGACCAGAGACGGAAAAGTCTTCGTATGTAGTGCCCCCTCCTGAAAACATCCCCCGCTGAAAGCTGCTACTCAGGGGAATTATTTTATTATCTTTCTGAGCCTGTGCGATCATAAGCATTATTTTCTGGAGAAGCATGAAAAGATTTAAACCCTGAATTGTGCATCTGAAGGTGTTGAAATGGCAAGTTCAGTGTAAATTCTCACGGTATTTGTGCCTTCTGTTAATGGCAATACAACACTACAACTCTTCTGGCACACGAGGACTATGAAGGTGTTATTTCCCATGCTTTTCTGACAGGAGAGGAACGCTATTGTAGTAATTAGATCTTTGTTTTATCACGTCATCAAATAATGATCCTATCATTTTGTATTTCTGTTTTTCATTTCCATATTGCAGTCAGTCAGTGATTTTTCCTCCTCCTTTTCTTTCATGTTAATTTTTCTTTATTTTTTGTTTTCATAGGACAATTCTAATACAGATTTGAAGTACAGTGGTTTCAGTGAACTATATTGTCTATAAGTTTATTCAATTTACATAATTAAAGAAGTATTGCAGTTGGGTGATAACTACAGCTCTGCTGGATGCTCGTGCCAATTGGCAACCCGCTCACTTCAAACTTAGTAGCTGCTCTGCGTTCTTTTGTAGATAACTTATTCAACTAATATTGATAATAAAAATCTTTGGAATTTTTTTAAACAAAATAATTAACAATGGTTCTTCTAGCAAGTACTACTTAATCAAAACTTTAAATATGTTTAGAATTAATTCTCTGTTCCAAAACATTTTGAGATTTTCCAAATGTCACAGGCATTTTCAAAATGAAAAATTTGGAAGTTTGGATTTAAACTGTGTTCATTGAGAAATTACATTCGTATAGAGTAAGAGGTTTAAATAAAACAACGTTTCAGAATTACTGAACTGAAAAACTAATTATTTTATTTGCTTTGGTAAATGAATTTTTTTACCCTTTTATTTTAATTTAAGCGAAGAAGAGCTTCAAAATATCAAAAATTCTCTTATAAAAGGAAAATTGACTGCTGCTCAATTCTTTTATCAATACTTATGGAAATTATTTTCCAAAATACTTATTTAAGAAAGAACATATACATAATACTTTGTTATACTTCATGTAAGTCTAGAACCCTAAAGCAATTAGGCTAAATTGGACATGTAAAATAGGAAATCCTGAATATAAAATCGGAATTTAAAAAATTGTGACTGCCGTACAAATTAACATGACTATCCTTGAGCAGGTAATGTAGTGAAGGAATATGCTGGAATACGTTTCAGAATGAAATTTGGCCCTGGCTTCACAGTCTACGTATAATTTATTTGCCTGCATTTGTACCTCCTTTATTACTTAAGAATAAGTATAACCAGGCAAAAAGAAGTACAAAATGTGTTTCCAGACAGAAGCCACATTCTTGAAACGCGTGCTGTGAAAATATATATCTATCTTCAGATCATCTACTTTTGTTTCTGTGCCACGTGATTAAAAACCACTTTCTCTTATAGCTCCCTGAATTCAGAATGTCTTTGCCGGTTTTGCCCTGAATTGAGAGAAGAATGAATCGGAAGAAATACCCGGCCTTTAGCTTTCATTCACTTGATTTTAAACTAAGATGCTTTACATACTGTTCTCTTGGTCTGATGCATCCACAGGCAACAGCAGAAATAAGGCACACAGATAACAGGAACTAAATATACAGTGACCAAATAGGCAGAATTCTCCCTGACAGAATTAACGTGAACATCACTAGTGCTTGTGCGACGGGTGCCTCTAGAGGCCGGGATCCCGTTTTGTTAAGCAACGCACAGAGTTACCGGCTGCCGTCTGAAAGAGCAGTGTGAAGTTTGCCCCGTTGTAGACTGCGGATATTTACTGTAAATGGGGAAAATCAAACCAAATCAGAAGTTGTGTGTCTGGTTACCACTAGTTTACTAAGCTTTCTCTGTTTTTTAAAGAGCTTGCAGAATCTCTAAACAAATAGGAAAATTCTGTGCTTGTTAAAGTTGCTGCAATATTTTTGACAGACACTGATAGGGCTGAAATTTCAACCAGTTCAGATAGACTGTGGATTCAAGAAGTCGCTGAGGTAACGGTGCAATACTTGCTATGTAGCAGCTGGTAAGATTTCTGTAAAGAAAACAAACTCCTTGCTCTTTTTTCTTTCTTTTTTTTTTTTTTTTTTTTTTTTCCCCCCAACAGGATGATGACATAAGGGAAAGTCAGTTTAGTTTTGCAGCATACGGAGTGAGCCCATGCCTGCAAGCAAAAGACGGAGTGACGCAAAAGGCGCCAAACAATCCTGCTCAAGCTGCACCAAAAAGCCCTGATGAGATGAGAAAGGTATTCATTGACCGGGCCAAGAAGATAGACACAATCTCCAGAGCTTGTTTCCCACTAGCCTTTCTGATTTTCAATATTTTTTATTGGGTAATCTACAAAATCATCAGGCATGAGGACATTCACCAATAAGGAGATTAAGGCTTGCGGTACGTGCGGTTCAATGGGAGGTTTTCGGTTAGAAACGCGCATCCAAGGAGTGACTGGGAGAGCTAAAGGCATTGGGGGTGGGGGAAAGATCCTGCATGGCCTGCAATGCCCCGTCACGGTGGAGTGAAAGAATGGCACCCAGAGAAGATACATCTGCTATTGCAAACTTTGTGTCAAACTAAATATTAACTTTTTCATTGCAAATCACTCTCTACTGAAGCTTTACTGCCAAGTATTTATACATACTGTTACATAGTGGTATAATTGTACAGTACTCTCTGATGCTCCTTAAATTTTTTTAATTCTGGTGTATTTTTAATTAAAAAAATGGATCCAGAATACCCTAGGTAAACCCCACGGTATTACAGAATAGATTAGTACTTGTAACCTGTATTTCAATTTCACAAGGTAATGACAAATTACTGATTTGAGATTACAGTTTTAAGGACCTTTGCTTGTCTTAAGGACAGTACCTGTGGTTTTGCAATGAGCACACTCGACACATTTAAGTTACATAATTTATTCAGCGTACTTCGTATTACCGTTCCCCTGGAAGGTGTATGTCGAAATAATCTCAGACAGCACAAGGTATCTACAGCCTAATAGTCTGCATATCACATGAGAAATATATTAAAATTTGTAAAGTATTGATTCCTGCAAAGGATTTTTTTTTCTTTTAATTACCTACACTTTGATAATTGAAACTTATAATATTTTTTAATCCTTTTTATATTTTTGAAACGTTTTTTTTCTCAATTGATAAAACTCATACAGCTTTTGAGATAGACAAACTACATCAAAAATTTGCAGTGCTTCATTTTGATTCAATGCAAAGAAGTCTTGGACCAAAACTAAAAGCAAATAGTCAACTGCTTCCCTGAAACGTTTAGAGGACAAGTAGAGCTGTGTTTATGCATGTTTATCTCCTACATGTCACACAAATACAGGAAGTTTAATTTGTGAATATATCAAGTTTTCCGTCTCATTCTTTGAAATATATTGATATGGCTTATGCACTGGTTAAGAAGTACTTTACAACTTTGGAAAAACATGCAGCTCTTCTAAAACATGGAAAAGGATCTGGATGGTCTTTTACATTTATTGTACTTCATATTAATAAATAGGAGAACAACTATTAAAACTCTTAGAGAGATTTTCCCTGTTTAGGATTAAATAGGTCATATTAGTTGTTTCTTTGAATTATAACGCAACAGATCACATTTATGGCAGAGCTTGTAGACAAGAGCTTTTACTTTTGCCAATCCCGTCTACTGAAAAAAAAAACATGCTAAGATATGGAAATCTGACATTTAGAATTGCTAGGTACTTTAAGTCCAGTAGCTGAGGCTGTTTCTCATTGCAAAACATTTTTAATTTGAACATGTTTTAAATTTTCGGTTTGTTGTTGCTCAGAATGTGTATACAAAAGCAAAATCCAGCTGGAGGCAAACATCTGGTGCCCTGCCAAAGGCACGGTGCATATGAAGTAACAGAAGCCATGTAACTCTGCACTGAGGATTATGACATAGCAGCCTTGGGTTTGGTTGGGTTTGTTGTTGTTTTCCTCCACGGACTCGTTAGATTCTAAAACAGTAGATTTTGTTCAGCTGTGTCAGAAAGAAGCGGTATAATCCTCCTTTATTTTAAAGCAGTATTTTTTCTAATATATTTTTGTTTCTTTTATGACCTGAAATGAATTCAATTCACTTTAAACAATTTTTTTTTTTGCTGAGGTCGTGTCTTGGTTTTGTTGGTTTCTTTATTTCCAAAAAATCCTGTTCACTTATGAAGGTGCTCATCTGTGTGAGGGGATATTATGAACTAATGGTTGACCTTTCAGCTGGGTTATATTAATCTCTCTCAAATTTAGCATTAGCTAAGAGGGGTGTAAACTCCCTTCTGCTATGAGCGAAGTCAACAGTATTTTGTTTAAGGACTGTTTGAAGTTCTGGATCCATAATCAATATCCATTATCTTTCAGGCTCATCTCTCTTCTGTCCTTCTAAAACAGATGACTTGCGTTCACTAAAGAATTCTTAACTGGAAGGGTAAGGGCATAAACAAAAATTGCTGGCCAGATGAGGGAAACTCCTAGTTATTTTAGTTTATACCACTTGAGCAGCTGGTTCACGTTGCCTCTTTCTCAATCACTCAAGAGTCTGTCGCTCTCGCACATGTAGTGCTACCTTGTTTCGAAAACATTAACAAATTTGAGTAAAACAGAGCTAAACACATTTAGCCCTGATTTCTTTCTTCGCTCTTTAAGGCGGAAAAGGTCTATGCTCTCAAATAGAGAAATCAGACAGGAAATCTTGAAAGTGATAGAAGAGAGATTGGATTGCAACACTGGCAAAATGTAGCAGGGAGTCAGAAGGAACGCACATCGTTAAGCAGGAAGGACAAGATCCTTCATTCATATAGGAACCTATTAGCTCGGCGAGGAGAAATAACCCTTGTGCCACATTTCTCTGACTAGACTATGCTAATCTAAGGAAAAATTACAGTTTATAGCACATATAAAATAAAAAGCGTAAATCTACATTGTAATTCTTTCCTGACCTCCCTAATGGATTGTTGCCTATATGCTCTGTTTAAAATCAATGAGATCTACTGATTTAATGACTGCACCGAATGCCTAGTGTTGCCTCTCAGGATGCATCCCTTCAGCCATGCACAATGGTGGGAGAGAAGAAGAGGGTCTCAGACCTGGCCAGTGCAAGTACATCCCTTCCTCTATGTCGTTATATTTCTCTTTCATAGGCTGTTCCATTAGGAAATGGAGCATACCCTACTTCTATACTGGAAATTTACATATAATGCTCAGTCTTCTAATGGGGCACATTGAAAATAGAGAATTAAATATGTTTAAAACATCGTTATGAAAACTCTACAGTGCTGCTGGAACATTTTTTTTATTTAGCAATCCATTAATAACAAAAGTATTTCAAACAGAGAGGAAAAGCAAGAAGTGGTTCCATGATGATGTTTTCAAATGCACGTAACATTTGGCATGTCTTTCTGCTGCCCTCAGGTAAGTAAAGATTTTCTATTTCGATATAATGGAACCCAGGTCTCTTCTGAAATGATAGTTTTGTGGCCTTTTTACTGCACCCATAACATTTGCCAAGGTAACAGAAGCCTCTGCAATCCGCTAAATAATGTGTTTTTCTAAAGAAAGCAGAACTCAAAACATTAATTTCATGTAGATTATTCTTAAATGACTTCGTGCAAAGTCACGTGGTGAAGAAAGAGAGCAACGTCATTTGAGATGATAAGAAACTTCAAGGCACAAACGCCCTCTCTTCACCACTGACTGGGGGAAAAGCCCAGCAGTGCCAGCAGGCATGCCCGCCCGCCGTACAAAGCTGGAATCGACAGCTACTGTCAGCAGCTGAGGTTAGCGTGGGAGATGATTCTTTTGTAACTCTATAATGAAGTAGCAGGGAAGAACATGAAGAAGATGCCAGAATTGCAAGGTACTCTGCAGTATTTATCAGACTGCAGTATTTATGTTACAGTCCTGTGAAAGAGGCAGTGGAGAGGAAGAAAAATAATCATCAAGGAAATAATGGTTGAGGCAGATGGTACCTAGCAGGACTTCTCCTACATCTAAAAAAGAGGCCATTCATTAAGCTGAAGTAGATAGCTACCTCACCTCACTGTCACTGAACCTGGGCTCTGCAGAGTACAGGTCATAGAATCGTAGAATCAAAGAATGGTTTGAGTTGGAAGGGAGCTTTAAAGGCCATCTAGTCCAACCCCCTCCCATGAGCAGGGACATCTTCAACTAGATCAGGTTGCTCAGAGCCCCGTCCAACCTGGCCTGGAACGTTTCCAGGGATGGGGCACCTACCACCTCTCTGGACAACCTGGGCCAGTGTCTCACCACCCTCAGCGTAAAACATTTCTTCCTTATATCTGGTCTGAATCTCCCCTCTTTTAGTTTAAAGCCATCACCCCCCCACACACACAACAAGGTTTTTTGTAAGCACAACCCCTACGTTACAGGCTAACGCAGCTTTGCCCCAAGTCGTTATTCACCATAGGTGCAGACTCCGTGCTGCTCGGGTCATGGTTTTGTGGTGTTTGTAGACCAGCCCTATACTCTGAAAAGAAAATTCTGGCACTAGAAGGCCATTGCAATACAATGAAAATAGAGGGAGAAACAGTGGGATCTGGAAGAATACTCCAGTAACTCAGCTACCAAAGAGCTGACACAGGCACCATGAAGGGGAAAGAAGGAAGCGTGAGGCATCCTGACTACTTTTCCGCATCCCCCAGTATCCTCTCCATAGGTTCACTTGTTCAGGTGGAAGCAGTAGCTGCAGGCGGAAACAATTTATGTCAACTGCTGCCAAGTATATATCCTCTTGGGACGGTAGTTTCTACCTGTGCGGAAAGAGAATTGACTTCCACACCCTCCGTTGTCTTAATGGAAAAAGAAGCGGAGCAGGAAGGTAGAGGATGAAAAGCATGGGATGAACATGGTGTAACCGGGACCACAGGGAGAGAGAAACCCAAGGCAGTGCCCGGAACCTCTCCCGTGACTGTCTTTTCTCCCAGCACTTGAGAGAGACGTGGCCACATCCACATCACTCCTCGTAAGGCCAAAGGCTTCAGGACCATGAGAGAGAATAAGAAAGGTCCCTTAGAGGTGCAGTAGATGCACTCATCTACCACAGCACCAAACTTCTGCTGAAATTCCGAGTAGCAAAATGCATTTTATTTTTAAAACTGTATTCAAACATCAACAAGGTAGGCTTGCATCGTTAGAGGGCTGGCTTTTTTCTCTCTAATGCTGCTAAACTAGAGGAGGCTTGAAGAAGAAAAGGAAGGAGGGATACTAGTGTTTTACTATTTAGAATTTAGCTATTTTAACACCAAAATAAAGCACATTCCACTTTCAAGGAGTTTTGACAACAAAAACTATTATTTAAGCAGGTTAGGGGAATCCAGGGAGAACATGGGATTTCATTATTTTTTCAGCTCAGTCATATATTGGTTTTCTTTGGATTGTCTTTATTAGAGTTTGTTCCAAAATCTTATTATAGGCTGCTTTACAAAGAATCCTTTGTGATGTGTGAGAGATGATTCTGTTTTCTCACTAGAAAGACCTATATTTAGGTGATTTAGATGATTTAGATGTGCACTTTACATTTAAGGAGTAAGGTATTGCTTCCGCTTTGTACTATAACCCCTTACAGAACTGTAGGTTGATAATGTAGATAAAAATAGAATATAATAAACTGTACAAAACCTTATATTTTTACCAGTAGGGAAAGATAAAAAGTCTTCCTTAACCTTAAAAAAAAAAGAAGTATTATTTTTAGCAATAATTTTATATTAGATGGAAATGAATTTATTTATACAGTTCCCAGCCCAAGCTGAGATGGTGGGTTGCAAAAGAAAGAGATACTTTATGTGCAACTTCTGCTCTCACTTCAGCTATCATAGGAATTAATCTAATCCAACAGAGCAGAATAAAGCCTTCAACCTGAAACTGCTGAACGAGCTATTAATTCTTACAGTACCCCTGTGAGGTAGTAAAATAACTTTATCCACATCTTACTGTACGATCGTATGGTTATTTAGATGAGAACAGTATCAGATCATCCCGGCTTTTTTTCCTTTTTTTGAGACAACTGAGAAGAAAAATATAAATCACAAACCAAGTTACTTGTTAATAATAAAAAGGGTATTCTCTTTTGGAGTGGTTATGGAAAAGGTGCCTTGAGGCAACACACAATCCCTACAGTAGTTACTGCAATGCCATCGGTTTGCAAGGCTTGTGGAAGCAGGTTAGATTGCTAGCAGCAGTGGGTTAAATGCCAGAAAAATGTTGGCTCATCCTGTATTCTTGACGTTCTTGAATATTACTGCACTTCTTCACTTTCATCTTTGTGAAATATGCAAGAAACATTTCTTATGTTTGTATTTTAATGTATGACAGAGTGCTGTTAACAGATGAAATGGACTCCAGTAGCTACTGATGTTCCATGAATGTGTAATTGTGAGCTGTATAAAAAGAAATTGTGCCATAAGCTTTTGACCTAAAGGTTTAACATAATATACAGTATTTTGTGTAGTAGTGATCCCAGCTTTTTAAAGGCTACAAGAAGAAAAAAGAAATAAATATGATAGTGTATTAATAAATTGTCTGTGAGTTTTCAAAATATTCTCCTGTGAATTCTGTCTGATGGCAATTTCATCTCAAAGTATTTCCTTTTTGGTAAAACTCTATAAATGTGTTGTGCATGGATTTGATTAAATTCCTTTCTATTGTATTACAGTATCATACTGCACTCAAACTGACATTCTCTGCAGACAGAAGTGTTAAAATATGTGAAATTTATGGTGTGACCCATGTCATTATAGATATTTTGTTCAAAAATAATAAACTTAACTTTTTTCAGAAACCATGCAATTATTTTTATGATACTTTAGGCAATGGGTTTAAAGTCACAGGAGGGACTATCAGCACCGTCGGAAAAAGGCTGAAACCCTCAGCACTAGGTGCATTACCATTAAATATTTCAGGAGTTAAAACTTGAGGGGAAGGAATAGAGTGCCTTCAATTGTTATATTGTTCAGATTAAGCTTCAAAATGCTTTAACTGCTTTAACAAAACATGCAAAGAGGTGTTTTCAGGGAGCATGATGGAGGGTGGCAGGCACTGAATTAGGAGTTTGATCTTCCGAGGCTTCCTTTACAGTGAGCGGACAGACAGAGGTCTCGCCAGAGGACGGGCAGTTCTGAAAAAAGCCTGTTCTGAAAACTCAGGGAAAGTTATCTTGACAAATGCCTGTTCCTGAGGTAACGAGCTCGGCCTGAAACTCACTTAGGTCATGCTTTAATTTCTCTCTGAACAAGCCAAATAACACCCCTGACCCGCCTTGAAAACCAGCACGTTAGTTTGGATACGTTTAGTTACTCCGATGAGGCATGTTCAGCAGGTACACAAGACATACAAACAATTGCTTTTTAAAAGCACGTTACTGCAGCTTGTTTGCCATCGCATGAAGCAGGAGTAAACCTCGTGTAGGTACAGGAGATCAGAATGAGCCCACCCATTTTTAGAATTTGCCTGAACTTATTTAAAGTAAGAGGATATTGGAAATTCTTACAAGTATCACTTGCACTCGACTGCATTATGTGCAAAACAGGTTTCCCTCCCCATCCGTTTCTTGTTTCATCGTAAAAATAACATCGTCGTTTCTCAGGCAAGTATAAATCGCCCCACAAGATGGCTCCCTCTCACCCCAATCGAGGGATGTCGTGGGCGTTTGCGTTTTGTTCAAGGAGATGAACTTTAGCAAAACACATTCTTCACGCAGAAACTCCCCGCACTGACATTCCTTATCAAGAAGGGAATTCATAAAGCGTAAGCACTATTCGTGCTACAAATCACACTTCACTTTGAAAGTGGTGCAAAGGTTTTGAGGTGATGCTGTCTAAAAAACAAAAATAGCTAAGATCTTAATTTATTAAGAGCAAACCCCAGAGGTTTATGTCTAAATGCACATATGAAAATGTCAAAGTTTGTGTACCTGCATATTTTATTAAATAAAAATGACATTTTAAACCAGAAACCAATAATTTAGTTTTTTAAAGTATCTGTGGATTGTGAAATACTTATTGCTACAGATATGATTTTGTCCAACAGAAATGAATGGCTAACCAATTTTTAAAGCGGTCTTTAAACAATTAAAGAGGAAGTCAATAATTTACACCCTGCTCCCAAATCTGCTAAAGTTAGAAGGTCTTTGGAGTAGATCCTGCTGTTAAGGATGCCTTCAGAGCACAGGTACAAATACCTCAGTCATTAGCTATGCACAACAGCTATTCCCCTCATTAACAACATGTATCCTGTTATGCTGCCATAAACGCAAGGAAACATATATAGCTTTCACTGAGGAATACGTAACTTCACGGTATCCCATATCTAAGATGAGGTGAGCACATAGACTTCAACACTGTCCACGGTGTAAATCTCTAACTTGGTCCACCTGGTGACCGCCAGTTGGGTCACCACCCCCTCGCTTCCCCCGTGGGCTTCACCCCTTCGCACGTTGGCTGAACAAACGCCCAAACAGCAGCAAGAGCACCCTGAACTCTGATCTGAAATGACACTAAGGATATTATTATAGATAGACGCCACCGAGTAGCTGCAGACTAGACTAGATACTGCAGTGTACCACTAACATCCATGTACTGGTTGTCCTTCATTTCTCAAGAGACTACAACATATATGCTCTTTCATGATTTAGATGCTAGTTAAACGGGACCATGAAGAAAACTATTGATTTTGAATCTGATACTAGTTAATAAGTTGTCTACCAAAAGTTAAAGAACGATATATCTAAGGTTCATAGCAGTATTTACAACTTAAATATCAATGAGTATTGTGTTTGTTGCACTCTTTTTTCCCCCAGGCTTTGCAGGCTTTACTGATGACTCAACTGAATTACTTTGACGGAACAACCAACTGCTTTATATTTAACTGCATTGACAGTAAAACAAGCTCAGTAAAAATAAAACAAGCTCAGTAAAAATAAAACAAGAAGAGCATATCTCAGTTCAACAGGAAACCTTTCAATCTTATACAAATGTGGTCACAGGTGATACAGAAACAATTTTATACCAACACACGGTTTTGAGAAAATATATTTAAAAGCATTTTCAAAAGTGTCCTATCCCCTTTTCAGTAGCCTCAGATTTACTCAAGGTTTCTAAGTACCAAAAACCCCCTTGAACTTTATAATTGCAAATATATGAGACCAAGTAATGTGAGAGCAGCTTTGAAGCAGTACCAAAGCAGCTTCTAGGTGAGGGAACAGGGAAAAGGTAATAGGTCTTGGCTCTGTCTCCCTTTTCTTCCCAATAGCTTTGTATCTCACAGCAAATCTGATCCATCTGGGAGACCAGGACACTCTTGGAGGACTTTACTCAATAGTTGTGGTGCAAGGCAGCATCGGTTCAAGTCCCACCTGGGCTACTGGCTGTGACAGAAGGAGTTCCGTGTCCAGGGAAAGTCCTGATGGTGTAAGGTGGCCCCTTTCTGAGAGCTCCTTGCATACCAACCTGAGTTGATTTCACCCCTGCATTAATTCTTTTATTCCTTAGTGAAACCTTCAGAATGCTGCTTTCATTTGAGAGGTCCTACTGACATAGAGCTAAGTGTATTGAACTGGTTTGGTGTCCCTGCTCCCCTCCTAATTATTTCTCCCCTCTGATTAGCATCAACATTTCATACAGCTGCTCCACTTGTAGAACAGTTACGTTGTCTTTCAGATTATCGAAGTTCTAATACTTCATTTTTGCCTACCATACTCATGTTTCTGCTCCCACTCCAGCTCCCCCTGTAAGGGAAATATGGATCCTGTTTAATATGAAAATCTGCCCTCTTCCCGGAGACTCCAGGCAATCATTTGGGATAAGAGTTAAAAGAAAATTCAGGTACTTAGATCCCTTCCCCACCTCTTTCTAATCCTACCTAATCCTGGGAAAAGTTCAAGCTCAGTTTGCAGTATTAGCATGTCCAAGTTGCCCAAAGTCTTCTGTAAGCACCTTCGTCGCTACACGTTTTCAAAGTATCAAGCCTATGTCTAAATCCTATCAGAATTTACTAAATTTATTTATTCCTTCCTTGGTTTAACCTGAGGTTTACAGTTCCTTTGGGATGCCCAAAGGGACTGCTGGACCATCTCTGTAAAGACAGAGAAAATCCTATACACCGTCTTTTCCTATCCATCCTCACAGTCTCTCCTGAACCTGTACTTGCTCTATCCAACTATCTCACATTCTCTAATATTTATGAGATGGCTAGAGGGCAATTCCAAGGCACAGCCAGTGTTTGCTGATCTGTGAATTTTACAAGGTTACTTAATCTTTTAAAAATTAAAGCAGAATATTTCACTTGTAGCCACCAGAGCAACGTATCCTGTACGCTTCTTTTGGCATGTGCAAAACCGTCCAAAACAAAAATATTTTTTTCCAGCGTGATAGAAAGTGTTAGTGTTTTCCATTATTTGTTTCACGTCTAATGGTTTTGTAAGTCAGGGTCAAATTTAAGCCCTAGTAGGCACACAAGTCCAACTTGCTGTGCGTGTGTTCCTGCCAGGCTCTGCGTACATCAGTCACAATTTACATAGACATCATAATTTTGCAGTTCCAGATCAGATCTATTTATGGTCACAAAAATTGAGTGTACAAATTCGCAGGCTATGTTTACACATTAATCTTGAACAAAAGAGGATAAAAATTTATTTGGTCATTGATTTTTAGGCAAGGCTGTCTTACCACAGCATGATGTAATTTTCATGAAAACAAGTGGTAAAATACCTACTCGGCCAACGGAAGATGATTCTGAGTTGTCCTCCAAAGCTTTATTTGCAGCTTTCTTGCCTCTGTTGGTGCCTTACACATGCCCACCCAGAAGTTCCAGAGCAAACAGAGCTTTTAGCAGGAATAAAGACAAAGTGTGGGAAGCGTACTGCCAGACACCAGCCTTACTGAAGTGCTGAAAACGGTTTGTTTATCTTTATATTCCCAACAGAGCATTCATGCAGTGCTTCGGTTGCCTGTGAGCGCACTAAAATGCAGAAGGACACGTATCCAACTGAATTGTCAGTCCACATGGCATTTTCACAGAAGTATATGTAAAATACGTCAAAAATCTATGGTTTTGCCATTTTACTCTTCAAAAAACACCAAACAGAATATTAATTATTTTCTTTTAAATAAGCACTGCTGGGGGAAGATGCCGCTAGGGTTCCTTCTAGCCTCTGTTATACAGTACAGAAAAGTAGCATAACAAAGTAGACTGACCTTTTCCCCAATCTTTAACCCACCAGAGGAAGAAAGGCTGACACGTAACTACCGCGTGAAGCCTGTCACAGGTTTTTGAGATGAAAATCTTTAACAAAATAACAGGTGTTTTCTCTGTCATATTCTTACTCAGAGTATCGGCAACATCTTTGAACCCTGCCAGTTTGACGGTACCTAACACGGCTACCCGAGCACTCCGAGCTGCCTTCCTGGGAGAAAAAACTCCTAATGTCACCTCGGAGTGGGAAAATCATGGGGGATATTAAAACCCTATGAATGTCACAAATGCATCCCTGTCCATCTTAACCTACATAAGACTCCCGTGAAAAAGATATAATCAGCTTTCCAAATTGTCTAGTCTATAGTTTAAGATCAGTGAGTGACAGAGTTCACTCTGATGTTGCAATTTTCTGAACTTAATATCCTTGATACAGTTTTAGTGGCTAGAGTTTCTGTGAATCTGGTTTGAACAAGAATTTGCTGTCAAGCCTGCTTGGGTAGTTCCCCACAGCCCTGTTCTATGGGTCTGAAGTCAATGGAAAAATGTCTACGGATATTGGATCAGGCTGGCCTACCTGCTTATAAAAGGCAGTGTTTACATATCTCATTGCAGCTGGAACTTTAATTATTACTTTTCCAAAGTCATCACCATCTTTGACATAATCATTCTGAAAAATTTCAGTTTCCTTCAGACCTTAAATAAATGCTCTGAACTCAGGGAGCTGAGCAAATTATGAGTCCTTTCCAGTGTTTAATTATTGTGCGTCCACAAGTTAATCAGCTGTTTAAAAAATATTCTGTTCATAAAAATAAAGTGCAGCAGAATCTAAACTGAACTTAAACATGTGAACCAAACTTGAACATCCGTAAAATATACCAGCCATTTTGCCTCTCTTAATTCTGCTGCAATCCTGTCTTGCTCTGCCTGAAGTGGAAATATTTCTCCTGACCTCAGCACTGGCTGGGAGAAGCTTTTTAAGACTTATTCAACTCATACATGTGTAATTTCAATACTTTCAATTACACTATAATATTTTAAATAGTAAAATAAACATGGGAAATATTCTCAGAGATGGTAAGATAGTAATCACACAACATCCAGGAACGCTGAAAAAAAAATATTCCTTTCATTGTACAGCTCTTTGATCCTTCTTTTACCTCCCAATCTCTTTTTTTTTTTTAAATTCTCAGGATAAAATCCTACAGAAACAAACTATATATTTTTGTTTGTGCTGTTAATATCCAGACAGTAAATAACATAGAAGTCAGAACGAGGAAAGAAGCATTTAAATCCCTTAGCATTAGACAACTTATTTGAGTTGAGATCTAGCAAAAGACAGCTTCATTTCGTTTTATTTATCTTGTTTTAGAGAGGTTCCATAAGCATTCCCAATGATTCATGCCTTTGTTCCATTCCCACTTGAAAATCTGAGCTGAAATTTTCTCTGTCAACATTTTAAATCCAGCAGAGGACAAACAGCTCTCGCCTTTTCATGGATCCCTGGAGAGTAATCTTCATTAAAATAAATCTTTATTAAATCCCTTGTGGAAGGAAGTGGACTCCTTCAGAATCTGGATGTCTCCTCCAAACAGACGTACCAAGGAACAGAGCTGTCTTTAGCCCTGCTCTATGTCCAAACACATAAACTGCCTCCCCGGAGTTTCTGTGCTGATAGGAACTTTTCTTAGACCAAATCTCTCTGGAGCTCATGGAAAAAGAGGGGAGAAACTTGCAGAAGTGATTGAATAGATTTTACCTGTATTTTACCTGCTGAAGAATCACTCCTGGATGTTGTTGCGCTCTTCTGAGGAAAAAAATGCAAAACCTTGGAGACCACCTTTTCGATCAGCTCTTCTGTAGCACGTTTCTCCTTCATGTGGATGAGAACTTTAGCCATTTAATGCATTACTACGCTATTCCTAAGATTATATAGACTGGAAAAAAGAGGAATTTGGCAGATTTCTTACTCCACAGATGGATGTGGAAATAAGGCAGACTCTCGCTGTGCTTCTCATGGGAGATCAGATTGATTCAGAAGGGGAAGAGGGTAGAAGAACAACGTGTAGATGCATTTCCAGTCCTTTTGTCCGTACAAATAAATCCATAGAAGGTAATTATTCTTGAGCAGTTCATTTGAAACCTAGCCCAACTAGCCAGACTCCGTGGCTGCATCGACGTAGTTCTGAAGGCAGTAGAATCAAAACAAACACTTGTGTTTACTCAACAGGAACAGGTAATTAACTCCGTTCTGAAATCATGTAATGAAAGTCACATCTCAGTTGTGGAGAAGAACAATCTAAGATGCAAAGATTACTATTATTTACAGACTGATCAAAAAGCTATGAACTGAATCTCTTCATATGCACCCATGACAATAGCTCTATGACTCTTCAGCATGTTTTACAGAAAATAGTCAGTTAATAACAAAAGAGGAAGAACCAAATTATCTTTTCTGTTTCTCCAAGATGACCCCAATGAAATAACTGAAATTGTAGAAGAATTAGAGAGGGTAACTTGGGCCCATTCCAGTCTCAAAAACAACCTTATTGCTATTAGACTTAGGGCCACATCCATAGTGTAGATAGTAAACAAACTTACTAAGTGTCTTCAAGTCTTGGTCCCCGTTGCTCACTTTCCCTCCATGGCCTCATGACTCTTGAATATTAGCTTCATATTAGTGATGGCAGGTACAGACTCAATCTTCACAGGACTCGTATGGCCCAAACTATCACAATATCAATATCTACAACCTCATTTCAAAGGACAAAAGGACGGCTGTTTTTGGAAGCTGAAAGCAGGAATCTTTCTTTCTCACAGTAACTATCCATTCCCTGACCTCCTCGGTCAGGCTAGGACCTGTATCTTGCAGAACACTTGCAATTCGAGTAGCCTTCAGCACAAGACAGAACTGAGACCTCCTTCACTTTTTCCACCCCATGGGGTATTGTTTTTTCTCCCCCAGCTCAGCTCGCTCTATCAAATGTTCCTTCCCAGAAACCCAAGTCCTTTGCATGCTTTGCTGGCAAAAGGGAATAACTTTATCAAGCTGGTGTAAGGTTCTTCATACAAGTGCTGGAGTGGACCGGCCATGCACAAAACGCTACCTGACATCCTGGAAAAAAGCCAGCAGGAGGAAGCAGGAATACCATGGGATGGAGAAGAAATAGGAGGGCTGCAGTGAGGTAGGCTGGACTGCACAGGCGAAGACCCAGATCATCGCTGTGACATACAGCGATACTGTGACAACCCAAGTCCTCTGACCACTATATAAAATCATAAAATTTTATAAAGCTCATCCTGCTCTTAACACACACACACACACACAAACACACTGGGTGTTTCAGTTGCCTGGTGAACGGTGAACTAAAGAAAGTGTGGAGAGTTAATATTGCACGTGAAATAGATCTGTCTGAATAATTGGCTTTCCTATAGCTGTGCAAAATGGTATTTGAACAAAAATTCACCCTGGTGGTTGTTTACTTTTAATCAAGTTAAAATTCAGTTTCTTGTGAAATGAACAGTTTTATTGGAAACAAAAATGACTAACAAATTTGTAATTACATTGAGTAAAACTCTACATTAGAATATTATTTTTTTTAGATTATGTATCTAAAATATCCCTTAACTAAATGTTTTAGTTAAGAAAAAAAGGTCTGATACCATTTTTATGATGCAAAATCATATATTCATTCACCGTACCTAAAATTTTCATTTTAAGTGAACATAGAATCACAGGGCAATAGGGACTTCTGCTTTAAGATAGAATCAGATATGTATGTCTGGACAGACACTTGTCAAACCTGTTTTTAAAGAACTTAAATTATTTCAACTTTACAGTTCCCCAAGGCTTTATTCCAGACCTTCATTATTTTTACTCTTAGTTTTCTCTAAATATCTAATATAACTCCCCCTTTTTGCAATTTAAGGCTGCTATTTCTCATTCTGTCTCCAACAAACACGGAAAACGTATTATTCCCTTCCTCTTTGCTAATGGTTTATTTACCACGTTCCTTCTCCGCACCACATTCCTTTATTCTTCTCTTCTCTAAGACAAAAAATTCCACTTCACTTATTCTTTCCTCACAGATGGTGGTTTCCGGACTTCGAATGTTGGTGCTGCTCTCCTCTACGTGCTCTCCAGCCGGTCCTCCGCCTGTTTTGGGGAGCCAAGCGCAGGACCGACCGAAGAATTCTGACTGAAGCTTTACCACCGTGGCACGGGGCGCAGGGGTTACTCCGCATGTTTTGGACAGAGGGTTCCATTTATACGTTTTCCTTTTCATAGCAGCATGTCCCTGTTGATCCGTGTTCAGCACGTGAGCCATCCCAATCCCTATATTCCCTTTGGTGCACAAATATCAGTTGGCCGCCTGTTCTGCTTACTGGAGCAAAGCATTTTGCTTGCTCCTAGCGTGAAGTGACATGAAAACAAGGTAATTTGAATCTTTTCCAAGGAACAAGAGGCCCCTTTTAAAATTCCTTCCCCAGCTTCACAAGAGCTTTCAAAATGTCTTAAGAGTCTCTGTGTTGGTAGAGCTCAATAATAATAAAGCATCCCTGTCACAGCCGAACTACATATTATTCCTATGCTGTAATAACAGTGCTCTTAAGGAAGAAAGCATGAAGATTTCGAGTAAATATTCATTTGATGCCATTTCTTGCTTTCAGAAAATAAAACCCAGGTTTTCCATCCTTCCCTTTTCACACATGTGCACTCACAGGCACAAATTAATTAACCGTGGGGGGTGCAGGATTCCCTCACTGTTAGAGAGCTGTTAGGACACTTTCAGCAAATAGCCCGTGCCTAGAGCAGAAGACTTTCTGTTGTCGAATGGAAAATTTTTGTGCTAAAAGTTGGAGGAACATTTCAGATGTAATTCCCCAAAGTATTTCAGCTGCATGATAACACTAATTTAGAGGAAAAAAAATATCTGCAGTTGCTGATTAAGGCCCTGACACATTTAGGTCCCACTCTTAAAGCAAGGAACTCATGCAAAAAACGTGATTTTAAGTGAGACAGAGTGTCACAGAGGGTGACAAAAATGCAGGGACAGAGTCCAATGAAAGAAATAAATAATTACTCTATTATTTTGAAAATAATTGGATTATTCAAGAATTTCAAATAAATGCAAGTTACAGGTTTGTTTTAAATGAACTATCTCTGTTTATTTTTTATAAACAATAACTTTTGGGGCTTATATGAGAAATACTGAGTAAGTAGATAAAAGAGAAAGTTATTAAGGAAAATAATGACTTGTGTGAAATAATTGTGGAGTTTCTGTGTTCTGTTACTGCCAAATCAATTGTGCAGTTTCTCAGGAATGACAGCTCAAGGTCAAGGTAAAACCAAGCTGATAGACCCATGAACACAATACCATTGCAACTGACGTTATCCAAAAACTGAGACTAACATTGTGTTGCTCAAAGCATATTCACCCTTCCCTGAACATGTCCTTTGACTTCTCGCTGGCTCAACAGCCAAACTTACAGCTTTTCACCCCTGGTTATTGATGTTACAACTAATAAGGAACTAAAAACAGTTCCTGAGGAATGCCTTTCAAGTATCAAATGATAGACATGCGATTTATACATTAGATCTTCCTCTATTAGCATAAATATTTTGAAACCTTTTAGTATCAAATTGATTTACACTGGCAATTCTCAATTTGAGATTTCTCACCTATTCATAACTTAGGATAATTTCTGGTGGAGGCAGTGCCCTGGTAAAAGCTAAGCTGTCCTAATATAAGGGATTTCTCCTAAGAATACGGTTCTTAAGGTTATTTTATGCATTTCTGAGGCCGCAGTTAGCATACCAGTGGAATTTGCTCTTTTACAAAGGCTAGTTGGTTAGCGTTCATCTCGCAGGTTAAGAGCTACCTTACGAGCACCTAACAAGAAGAGAGAATTTACTGCCACAGTAAAAGACTTCAGTGACAATCTATAAAATCGATAACGTAAAGGTATTAATTGTGACTAGTAATGATGAGAGAGGCTGATATAAAGAAATGAAATGTTAGGGGTTCAGAGCACTAGGAAAATTGCTGTCATTGGATAAAGGTAACATTGGCACCACCATGTCTTGTAAGGGAAAGAACAGAGAACACCCATTTCCAGTAAGCAACTGAGAGGTTCTACCCCGTTTTCCTGTATCTGGACACGACCTCCGGGAGAAGCCACTGTAAATGAACCTAATTATCTCAAGTAGCATGACCTACTGTAACGTGGCAATAGAGGTGTTACAGATTTTTGGGTTACCTTTCATTCCTTTAGGGGTGTTAATGAGCGGTATATTAACCGATCTTGCAGCCTACGTTGCCCAGCACCACTCTCTCCACCCTTTTCTTGATCAAAGTGGCTTCTATCCCCCTGAAGCTTTACTTAGGGAGGGTGGAGAATAAGCCAAGCACAGCTTTTTTAAATGTCATATTCTCATCTACATAGCACTGGTTTATTCCAAAGACATTTTGGGTTTCCTTATTGCAGAACCTTTACATTTCCTCTAAATGAGTTTCAGCCATTAGCTAGTAAGAGAAGAAAATATAATAACAACTTTCTAGCATCTTTTGACCATAGTCCCAACAGTTGTATTGATGTTGTCCCCAAAAGGCAGTGTCATTCATGGAAAGACAGCTGGATCTGGTGCAGAAGGTGGATTCAGGAAATCTGTAGTACTGCAATGAACAGCTGTGTTTAAAGTTATTTTTCACTACCCTTAAAGAAGATGTAGCTGGTTTTTTTGAGGTTTTGTATAATTACAGTACTCTAAAATGTAGTAAAACATAGCACATCAATTTAATATCCTTACAGCTGGGTTTACAATACTTCTAAGAGCACACCCACACCACTTTTCGCGCCTTCCTGTTGCTAAGGACATTACGGTCAGAATCAATACTTATTTTTAAAGGACACTTTTCTCTGAACTTGCCGAACTTTTCAGCATGTCAAGAATTATTAAATGGGATTGCCAGTTATTTCAGAGAGCACATGGGGAAAAAAAGACCTAGCTAGTCTTCCAAAATCCTGAAATGTCAGCAAATCCAAATGCTTCCTTTGATGTAATTTCGAACATCTGAAAAACATTAATAACCCAATGCTAAAGATTCCTCTTAAATCATTAAACACACAAAGAAGATAATAGACTTGATTCTCAAAGTCTTTTATCTCTTATAGTTATTAGCTGTGCAAAATGTGTACGCAAGAAGATGCTAATTTTAAGATTGAGAGGGAAGGCAGTGAAGTATTTCATCTGTCAAAAGCAAGCTCTTTGGTGTAAGTTGGAGGCTGATTTGATATTAGCTGGCTCAAGTTCTCTGTGGAATATTTCTTCTGTTAAGCACGTTCTAAAGAAAAGACATGAACTATTAATTGACGAAGGTGAGTTGTCCTTTTGCTTCCCTCTTCCATATAAGTCGCATCTCTGATTGCTAATTGAGAGAGGGAATACGAGGTTGCACGCCCTCTGGGAAGTACAGTAATTAGCAATGAGTAATATATCGAGAATTTCAAGATTTCAAGCAAAGTCATTTGTTCTCTTCACTTGAATTTATATTTCTAATATGGTTCTGGTTTTGTGTTGTTGTTCATGCGTAATGGCTGTCATGGTTTACTAGATATGTTGAATTATGTGAGAGAATACTACTGCAGTAATGCAGTATGTAGTGCAGAACAAGGCGTGTTCTGTTAAAAAAAGAATGCAGATATAATACACTACAAAGCATTGTAGAAAGCATTGCCCTGCCTATTATTCTTTGGTTTTTTCCCAAAGGGGTCTGGCATTATCGTATTTACTCATAGCTCATCCAAGAGGTTGCTGTTATTTTTCCTTTGCTCTTTTACGTGCTTGGATTGGTGTAAATGACTACAAAAATACAAGGTAACAGAGAAGAAGGGCTGGCTGTGACCAGGCACAAGGCTGGCAGGAATTCTTAAGCCAAACAGCTGTGAGGGTGTTGCTGTGAGGAAACCTCTCCGAAGACGGGAAACGGAATAACTATTTGGAAATTAATTGTAACTTTACAGCTCTGTAACTGTTTCCTTTGGTTTTTATCTCTTTTTTTATTATTTTTTTAAGCCGTAAATAAAAGGAGACAGTGGAGGGGGGGGAAGACATAACAGGCTGAATTGTCCATATAAGGGTGAAGCCTCAATAAAACGCCTTGCACTGAACATGGAAATTCCCTGGGTGGTTCTGAGCTCCTGTCATGCCAGAGCTGTTATCAAATCATAGGCGTATATATTCCTGGTAGCAAAACCTCTTTCCAAGAAGTAAATGGAGTTGATTAAGTTACACTTAACAGCTACTGCCCGGTCAATCCTTTGACTGCTGCAGAAGCACAAGGCACAGTGCCAGACCGGCGTTGCCAGTACATGTGGTCTATCACAGCTACTTCTGTAACTCTCCATCAGTGCGCGGCTTAAAATTCTGCTTCACAGCTTCTAAACGCAGCTGTTTGGAAATAGGTCAAACAGTTTCCGTAAACTTCTCAATGATCTCGTATACTGGAGAAGAATGGAGGAGTTGATTTTCATTAACATAACACAGAAAGTCTTAAAATTCTGCTGTAAACTGGAAGCTGGTCAGCTGGAAATGCCCAAGAAGAAGGACTTAACGATGACTATAGAATGGGAGTAAACTGTCATGTGTTGCAGGTGAGAAAAAAGCAAAAGGAATCCTAGGGAACATCAGCAGGTACATTGTTATTAGGAATAGATCCCATTCAACAGTCCTGGAACTGTTCTAAATGCACGTGTTCAAAAACCTAAAAGAGATCCAGAGGAGGACTACTCGGATTACAAGAAGAATATGAAATTTGTCTGTCACGTGAAAAGCCTCAAAGAGCTTAATTTTTTTAATCTGGTAATAGAAACAGCAAGGATATATGACTGATCTCTGGAAACAGAGCATATCCTTATAATCCTGATGAGAGATAAACACCAAGAACAAAAAAGAACTCGTTAAGCTAAGAAAGAATGTCAGAAAATAAAAGAATAAAATTAGTCATTACTATTTTAGGCTTTCTTCTTACAGAAAAAAGAGTTCTAACCTGTAGAGCATTCAAGATTTGGAATAGACTTCCAGTGAAAGCAATAAGGGTTAAAAGCCTTCAAAAAGAGAACTCCTTTCGTGGAACATAAAGTGATTGCCTACAGCAGAATGGGATTTCTCTCAATGACTAAGTAATTTCCTTCTGGTCCATTGTTTCCATTACCGTGTGAATAATGCACATGTACACGTACATGCACACATACGTGTACACACATACATGTATACGCAGATAAAATTTCCAGTATACAGAAACTACACGCTATTGTACAATGCATTTTATCCATGAGAGTGTATAGTATTTGATCTGACTACACACATGTGAACAGTAAATAGAGATATGTGAAATGTTGGCTTGGAATTAAATGTCATAACCTCTTATCACTGCAAAAGCAAAATATGTACTTTGGGTGTATAGCCCTGAGCCAGTATTTTTATTGACATTAAGTTGTTAGACAATATTTTTATTTTAGATAAACACAACGGCAAATCAAGAACAAATATATTTTTCCAGGAACTAGTTAGGATCTAGTGTACCTTAGTATACTCTGAAAAACAGTGTATAATTTAGGAGTGACTCACTAGGGCACCAGCTTTGGAGAGTATGTTCAATTCCTGCTCTGTCATGGACTTACAATTAGTCAGAAGAAGCCAAATGGGGCCTATTTTCACTGTTGTTAGTTCAGTCCCGGTGTTGATGGAATTACTGAAATCGGTGCTGACTGGCTTACTACACTGCGTGCAGCACAGTCTTCAGGAGGCTGTGACAAAAGTTAAGTCAGTCCAGCCACCCGCGGGCAGTGGAGGAGGAGAAGTCCTTCCTTCCGCTCTCCTCCCCGGTGCCCAGATACGCAGCTCTGCCTTCGCCCTCGCCCCAGCTCCGTGGCCGCCCCTCAGAAATCGAATTCCGCTCACTGAGCTCACTACTTCTGTTTTACCAATAAAACCAGGGAAGGAACAGTCAGTCCTAGCTCCTCAGAGTCAGGACCACGGGAGACAAGGCTATGTCTTTAGTATAAAATGTTCTTCAGTTGGTTTGGTCATCTGGAACTGCATTCACAACCTTCAAAAGGGAAGAAAAATACTATTTCTCAAGAGAAATAACACCACTTTCTCAAATCTCTTTTAGGTAATCATTCTGCCAAAATGCTGAGCAGCAGGAAGGAGAGGTAATTTGTTCAGGATTATACCCAAAATTGCTCTCATTTACATATACTGTATTTCTAGTAAACTATTACTCTCTAGGTCTAAATTTCCTCTGGAGAGGGAAAAATGTGTATGTATTGGTGAGTGTATTGTATGTATATAAATAAAGAAAAAACAAGTTACCCATTTCATAAATCAAAACCCATGATTAACATTTACAGCCCAAAACCACCTGTGGCATTGGCGAATTTCTATTCTGGATAAGGAGGGGAAGGAGAAAGAGTATCCACACGCTGCTTTGTTCAATTGTTTGGGATTAGATTTGTCTTGTACTGACAGGAAATTCTCATGAGAGAAGTCGGTATGTTGAGTAGGGCTTATAAATCTGAGGTTGCTAGGGATTTAATATCAGTGACGACTAGCCAATCAGCGTGACAACTGAGCAACCATACTTGTTTAGTTACACTGAAATAGTCATTTATCTAGTTATGTCTATCTACCTACAGGAGCATGGCAAAATATTAATTCCACAGTCATCCTTGGCCCACATGAGTCATTACAAATCTCCAAATGAAGCTAGATGCTCTCAGCATTTTCCTACATAAAAGTTGTTCTCAGCTTTGAGATGATTATTAGTGATGGGTTCATTCAGTTTATTCAAACTTTTAAGTAACAGACAGAAAAGAGCACAGAAGGTATCTCTGCCTATTGACTTAATATTTTTAATTGGATGGCCAAAGTGAGATTCCCACATCATTAACAAAATGTCAAAATAGAAATATCCTAATGGCTGCTGAACACTTTTAATTCCCATTAGTGACAAGAGTCATTTACCTTACTGTGACTGGCATCATGTCTATAATCCTAATTTATTTCCATTGTTTAATTTCATGGTACTACTTCTTTACCGGCAGCAATGATTTTTATTGTCTGCATTATGTAGCAGACTATATTAAAACCAGACATGGTTATTCTGGAATAATCACATAAATAGCAGGCATCTCTTACAGGCCCTGTTATAGACGATGCTTGTGCAATAACGGTTCTTTCAGACCTAATGTTAGGAGCAATGGAAGCAGAAGACAAGCAAACTGGCTAGAGCTACTGGCTCAGAACTAGAAAGAAAGAAACTGATTCCAAAGTTTTGTTTAATGGACTCTATAAATAAACAGGTCTGAACCAATGTATATCATACTCATCCCAAGAAGTGCCCCTCTGAATGCACGATGCCGATCAAGCTAACTATCGAAAGTTAGCTTGCAATTGGTTGCAAACCCATGCACAAATCCAGGCTGGGCAGAGAATGGATGGAGAGCAGCCCTGAGGAGAGGGACTTGGGGGTGTTGGTAGATGAGAAGTTCAACATGAGCCAGCAAATGTGCGCTGGCAGCCCGGAAATCCCCCTGCATCCTGGGCTGCATCCCCAGCAGCATGGCCAGCAGGTGGAGGGAGGGGATTCTGCCCCTTTGCTCTGCTCTTGTGGGACCCCACCTGGAATACTGTGTCCAGCTCCGGGGCCCCCAACATTAGCAGGACATGGACTTGTTGGAGTGGGTCCAGAGGAGGCCATGAAGATGATCAGAGGGCTGGAGCCCCTCTGCTGTGAGGACAGGCTGAGAGAGTTGGGGTTGTTCAGCCTGGAGAAGAGAAGGCTCCAGGGAGACCTTAGAGTCCCTTCCAGTGTGTGAAAGGGGCCTACAAGAAAGCTGGAGAGGGACTTTTTACAAGAGCATGTAGTGATAGGACGAGGGGTGATGGCTTCAAACTGGAAGAGGGGAGATTTAGATTAGATATTAGGATGAAATGTTTCACTCTGAGGTTGGTGAGACCCTGGCCCAGGTTGCCCAGAGAAGCTGTGGCTGCCCCATCCCTGGAGGTGTTCAAGGCCAGGTTGGACAGGGCTTGGAGCAACCTGGTCTAGTGGGAGGTGTCCCTGCCCATGGCAGGGGGGTTGGAACTAGATGGTCTTTAAGGTCCCCTCTAACCTAAAGCATTCTATGATTCTATGAAAAGAAGCAACAGTATTTTCTCTGTAGTACTGCAGGGTTTCTCAGATATTTCTGAAGGAACAAAAGAAATTATGGTATTTCTTGACCCAGCTGACAAAGTCCCTACCTGAGACCTTTCTCAGGCTAACGATCTGTTAGCTCAGTTTCTCAAGGCCCTAAGCAGCTTTCTTCAAAACAAGCTGGGTTAGTTTAAACCACTGGACTTCAACTGGTTCATTTTGACTGAAACGATCCCAGGAGCGAATTTACGGGTAGTTCAGCTAGCAGACCTGATGGGACAGCAGTCTCTGTCGGGACTTCATAACACACGTCCAGGTTTAGGGTATTCTCTTCTATCCACAAAGCTGCTACTGAATGAAATCGAGCCCTAAACAGCCAATGTTTTATGGAATGTATTAATTAAGGTCTTTCCTTCAGGACAATTCTAGTCAGCCTACTGCTTTTGTGAGGAGGAGCCACTGCCTTGAGCCCCACACGAGAGGCAGGGATAAGACTGGTGGCTTGCACACCCAGGTAGTTAAACCTGAGCTGTTCAATCACTGCTACTGCAAAACAGAAGCTGGACATCATCCCTAAAAAAGCTGAGGTTTTTCTACATTATATTCTGCATTTTTTAATTGTATCTAATTGGTTTACAGACACAGTGTCTTCTCTACAGTACTGATCACCACGTTATCTAGCAGCTCCATTTGTATTTTTACAGTACCTCTGTGAAAAAAAAAAGATCTTTTTTTTCCATTTATGAACACAGAAATGATGAATAAGTACCAAGAAAAAGTATTTTAAAGTTTCAAAATGGGAAAAACCCTACAGGAGATCAACAGAGGACCTTACACTGAGACAATAGCACCATCAGGATCCGTTCTTAAGTGATGCAATGACAACACAAGAAACACTGTATTCATTTAATGCTTTACTTTACTGCCTTCGTCCATGTTTTTTATGCCGAGTGGTAGTAGCAAGAGCAGCGTACTCTCAGCCGCTCCCAACAGAAAAACCCAGTGAGACATACCAGTTGGAACAACCTTCCCTTCTCTTCCTAATGACTCAACAGCTGCTTACCGTCCATTTGAATAACACTGTTTTTCAATGCAAAAAGGTAAGCTTGCGTTGATTTATTTGCATTTTTTCCTATATAACTGATAGAACAAATCCCACCACAACAGACTACGCACATACAGCTCTGTGTGACTTTATTCAAAAGCAATTTCACTGGGTTTCTTCTGTAGTTCTCCTTTTTAGTAACGCTATGTTGCTTGTACTTGTGAGAGTTCCTTGCCAAGGAATGAAATGCTCTCTTTTTCTGGAATGCTAAAATGTCTAGTTATCATCAGACCCGTGGGTCTACAGATTAAGCGATGTTTGTGTGCCTCAGCAGATTGCAATCAAATTTTTATGAGTACTATACATTTCCATTTCCCCTAAACTCTCTAGTTCCCAATTCCATAGTTACTTTTGTTGAGAGGTTTCCCATTGTGAAGGGAATTACAAGAAAAGCCCAAGTGCTAGAGGTTTTGTGAGGAAATATTGTTGTGCTTTGCTGTGAGTCAGACTGGATGGAGTCAAAACACATGACTTATTCTTAAGAAACACTGCTGAACATAATGGAAATCCCAGATATACATCTGCTTTTACAGAGTTTAAAACATCTGGGCTGAAATCCGTCTGTCATCCCATTGCAAGTGATAAATATTCTCTTTCCCTTCCTTCTACTCTGAACTACAAATTTATGTTTGGGGTTTTTTTCTAAGAAAATATATAGAAAAATCTGGGAACAAATTTCTGCATAAAATTTATGATGCCTACAGTCAGAATAGCTTCTTCTTTTGGTTCCTCTTTCACGCAGAGTCAGTGGTAAGCTTTTGTGTCTTCACGTGACTCCAGAAAGCTTTATCTCACACTACAGTCAACACAAAGTCCAAAGTTATAGATACCAACTTCCCTATCGGAATAATCAAAGCCAGTGACCTTTGCTCTTCTTTCTCTTCTGGTATCTTCAGCTGTATTCTACGCTTGCTGCCGCTTCCTCAAACTGCGACACTCAAATGTGGATTTATCTCATGAATACCATCCCTTTTTCACATCTGCATCACAGAAGATGTTTTGGAGTGTTTTATAACCCGCCCCCACCCCCCCAAAAAAAAAAAATCATAAAATTCAATTTTCTCAAAAGGGCTGGATGCAAGTACGTGTGCAATTTTAGAAAGCAGTTTTTTGGTACGGCACAGAGCTTTACACCTTGCTTTCTAATAGTCACAGCAATTGCTCTTCACAGTGTCAGAAAGGGGATTGCTGTGAGACAGGAGAAAAACTGGAGACCAAGCTTACGGCTGAAACGTTCTGTGGAAATGGAGGTTTTTGAAACTTGAAATGAATTATTCTCTTTAGGTAATCCAGAATCTTTCTTTGAAAACACAGAAAGATTTCACTTGTGCCCCGTTTTTGGTTTTGTTTGGTTTTGACTTTTACCCTGGAAGAGTCTGAAGGAGCTGCCTTCTCCATTGACTGCAGAAGTGGTGCTTGCTAGATCCTAGTGTGTTTTAAGAGACAACGTAGTCCAGGTAGTGTACAAGAATTTGACTTCACATGTTTGGGGGGGTGGGAGACAGTGCTGGTGTGCTTGAGAGAAATAAAATACAACTCCAGTACAAATCAGAAAGACAGATCACTTCTCCTGAACCTTTTTCTTCTGTTGTATCATTATCTCACCAGCTTCATCTGCTCATTTGAATGACTTGTCAGTTTTGTACCGGAGGGCTGATGGACTACTGTTGCTCGCACGATCCTGTTACCTCAACACCACATCAGAGGCAGTTTTTTGGTGCCACTGAAGAGCCTTCCTACTTCTGATAAATACCGTATTTCACGTGGTCTAGAAGACGACCTTCATGTGACGGAGGAGGAAAATGGTACACAAAAGATTCCGCAAAATAGATTTGTTTCTTGTCGTCTTCTGCTCAGTTAAAACAAACATTTCCTAAGCCTAAAGCGATCTCCTTAATTTAGAATTCTTTTTGCCCTCAGTTGTGTACATATTCTTGTGGACAGCATGAAAACCAGAAGTATAAGTTCATCATTACTTGTTAAGTTTATACTCAGTAAACTTGCCAAGAGTGTTTCCAGCTGACTTAGAAATATGTCAAGCTGTTGCCTTGGAAAACAAGATATTAAAATGCTTGCTGATAATTTTGTTTGCCCTGAAAAAAAAAAAGAAATGAGAGAAGCTTTCCCTGAACTGTCATATGATGATAGTGACTCTGTGTTTCAAATCACATTCAGTTCTTGTTAAAACATACATAAAACTAATGAATTACTGATATGTGTAACTAATTGTGTCTGCTGAGTTCCAAAAATAAAAGATACGCTTCTTGGTTCAAAACATCATTAGCTCCAAGATTTACTATGCTATGCTCTTGCCATTTTGCACCCATCATTACTATTATAAATAATTATTTGATGCTATTAGACAAAGAAAGTAATCAGTCTAGCTGAAAATGTTTAAGAATATGAAAGCTTAATAGGATTTTCATTTGTTTTATAAGACTGACTTATATGACACCCTGTTCATACTAAAGGCATCTTTGCTTGGGGATTGCATAAAGCAATATTACTTCAGGTTTTACCATCTCAGTGATAACTATAATTGATAATATCGTTATTCCTACCCTTCAAATTCTGCATTTTATAAATTCAGCAGTTTCATATGGACATGATATATGTCATAGTTGACTAGAAGTTAATTCCCTTACCAAAATCTTGAGAAATATTCATGGAAAGAAGACTTCATACCACAGATAGAAATTTTCCCTCTAAAGAAAACAATAAACCTTTTTTTGAGTTAGACTCAGAGGCTGAAGTTAGTCTTTGACACCACCTTGTTGCGCTTCGGCTTTCTGGCTAGAGCTGGCCATGTTGAGATTTTTTAAATTATTTTTCAAAATAATGATGATAATAATATATTTCTAACAACAACGAGCATGACAGAACTGCTATTTGGGGCAGTGTGCAACTAATCTATTATGAATACTTTCCATAATCAACTTTTTTTCATAAGGAGTCTATCTTCTGCGTAAATTTCATCTGTATCACAACATGGATGGTAGGAAGAGTCTACCTGCAAGGTAGAACTCGCACTTTAACACACAGTGACAAAACCTCATAGAAAACGATGTGAAATCAGGCCTACTCCTTTTCTACTTGACTGGTTTGTAAAAATTACTCTGGAATGGAGCTGAAATTATAGTTGGGTTTGCTTCAGATAATAGTAATTAACAAATACAAATCTAGACTTTTCTAAAGGCTGAGAAGAAGGATTTAAACATAACTGAGCCATTCTACCTTACACCAAAGATCTGTGTAGTCTAACAGTCTGTGACAAGAGCCAATAGTAAATGCTTAGAAAAAGTGTAACAACAGGGAAACACATAACTTGCTCGCTGTGAGTATTGGGGCTCACCAGTTGTGTGCAGGTAGCTCCAAGCTTTAGGCAATTTCTGCATATTTAGAAATCCGTAATAGACTTTTACCCTGTGAATTTGTTCAAGTTTCCCTTGGAGAAGACAAAATTTTTGGTATCTTTCATGGTCTAACTATGCATTGCATGAAAAAATGCTTTTGATTGGAGTTCAGGAGTTACGACTGATTATGAGATGGGAATTTCTTAGGTATGGATTGTTTTCATGGTGCAACACGGGGTTTTGTTTTATTTTGTTGCTCAGCATTCATACACCCCAAACCCCTAAATTACAATAATGTACATTCTTTAAGTATCTCAGGTCACTTGTTACATAAATAGTTCTAAATCAAGAGTACCAAATTGCCTCAAAATAAAATAAAATCAGACTTTTGGCACAATTGTCACATTTCTATGTACCTGTAACAACTCTAGGTTGCCTGGGCAAAACTGCATCGAAGACATACAGCACATTCTTCAGACGGTGCTAGTAATTACAATATAAATTCTCCAGAGATCCTGTCTATGTGTGCCAGTACCAAGTGCATGGAAAGCTCATGTTGCTACTGACCGTTGCTAATATCTACAGGGCACACCACCAGCGGCACACTGTCTAAATAAAAATAACATCTGCGTGGTACCACATGCCGAAATTCCAACTTGATTTTGTGTGCGAGCTTTCCTCCATTTAAAAAATACAGCCTCTTTTCACCTCCAAATATATTACCCAATGTCTTTTTTGTCTGCTCTGACTTTGTATTCCTAAAAATTGCCAGGCCATGAGCACAGCTCATTTTGGGAGGCAAAACTAAGTAAAATATTGCAACGGAAAATCACTTGTTTCTCACGACACTTTGTCCTTTCTTTTGTGGTCAGTTCCTTAATCCAGCGTTAGCCTCTCAAACACGTACGGTTTATCTCTGTATATTGAGAAACAGCATATAAAAACAACCCAAGAAAAACATCCCTTCACCGTGACACTAAGGTCACCGTTGTCTGAATTTACTGGACACGCTCCAGTTTCTAATCTTATCACCTGTAAAACTTCCAAAGCATACACAGCTTCCCCCACTGCCCTGGGTTTGATTCAGCAGCGTTACTGCCGCTGAAAAAGCTGGGGAAGTCACACCGGGTCTTAGGTATAGGCTCCAAAACATAGTATCTCAGTATCACATACATCTTTTCTCCAGCTTGTTTATATAATCTCAAACCAGCCAAAAAAAAAAAAGCATTAGAAGTCCTATATATCATTAAAAGCAGGAATTTCTTCCCTATCTCGAGCTAAAAACCAAACTCGGGCACCTACAGAGCCAGCAAATGAACAAGCTGCCTCGCGACCGCGTCGGTCCCGTCCCCATTCAACTTGGGCAAACCGCGGGGCTGAGGCTTCGCCCCATGGGCAAGTCTGCGTTCGATTCACTTCTCTCTTCCCAGAGATTCCGTAGCGATTCAGTCTCTCCAGGCAGTATTTAGCCATTACACAAACTAAATGAAATTACCAGGTATCGTATAATCTAGGTTTTTGAAGTCTCTGTGTACGGGACTTTAATTTAGACCATTGGCTGTACCCCTGATGTGATATATGACCCTTAGCAGATAATTACTCTGCATTTTACAACCTGGACTGGCTATCAACATAAACATAGCCTCCTCCATAGAAAAACCTTGTTTATTGGACAAAATTACCAAGACAAACAATGGGTTTGGATTTTTTTTTAAAAAGAAGTGTAACCAAAAATCATACAAAAACTCAATATTTTAAATTAACCCTTTCATTTTCAACTCATAAAATAAAATATAACCTTGTAATTTCAAGGGAATCCAATAGAAATTCAGAGTCAAATTAATTTAAAGCTTTGTTTCACACATAAAGAAAAATGCAAAAAACAAAAGGAAAGCATCCTTATTTTTCTGCAAGAAGCGATCTACACCATACCAGCATGATAACAACACAACAGCCAAAGGAAGATCAATAATAAAACGTTCTGTTTCAAAATAAGAACACATAAACAATTTAAAACTTCTGTCTCCTTTATGTTTTACTCCAGTATAATTCTCTTTCAATTAACACCTCTACTGAACAGGTCATATGGACACATTTTTCTGGGAGAGCATTGCTGTTTGTTGCTTTTTTAAAAAAAAAAATTTCCTCGTTCTTTAAAAAAAAAGAAAAAGAAAGGATATTTGCTTGACGTTACATGTAGGTAGATGTATCTGACATTCTGCAGTCGAACAACGGTGCTTAAGGCAAGGTGCGTAGCACAACAGGAGTATTTGGGCAGGGTGCAGTATCAGACCCATTTACCCAACTCGAACCCTGGAGGAACTCGTCGCTTTCCTGCAAAAAGCCTGTGCCACCGTGCGTGCAGTTATCCCAGCAAAACTGCGTCTCTTTGACTGCCACTGTTGGAGCTTTCGCTCACAAGTTTCTCGTTTGCTTTTCACGAGGCCCGGTAGGTTCATCGCTTTGAGAAGAAAACACACGAGAGCGTGGTTTATTCCACACTGACAGCGACTGATATTTGGGTGCAAACAAAAGTACGTGGCGGTTGTCAAATGAATCGCACAGCGACAAAAACGTTACCTGCCACGTTTTATGGCTTGATTCTGCCCTGTGTAAAGCCAGAGTATATTTTGAGCAATCACCTCACTTACTCGTCTGACCGGAACCCCCATGCGAGCACAGAGTCAGGTTCTGTACACCCCACCTTGTCCCACGAGCATCCTCCAAGAGCTAACGCGAAGCGGGGAGGTTTTGTTGTTACCCAGATTTTACTGACAGGGAAACCGAGGTAAGCTGGAGACTTCACCAACAGCTTGTTGCAGCCTACACAAAAGGTCAGAGCAGGGCAAGCAGCTTGTCTTAGGCCAAGGCGTCTTACTGTCACCAGAACTAAATGACCTTGACCTTATAGTCCTGTTTTTGGATACTTTTCTTTCTGCTCAAGTAAAGAACTTTCATAAATTGTTTCCGCTTTTAAACACCCATTTCAGTTGGTATAATACCTTCCTGGGATCAATAAATCTCTCTATTGCTGGTTTTGTATAGGTGCCTATATGTGACAACTGCTTTTTAATTAAAAAAAATAATAATCTCTTGAAGGGCTCCACCTTTGTTGTCTTTCTTCTTGGATGAAAGTTAAGAGCCCTCTTTACCCTCCCAGAGCAATAGGGAGTCAAAATATTGCTCCAAGGTGTTCTGGGAGTGAAGGAAATTAAATGACCTTCAGCACACGTAGAATTTAACTTTGAAGGAACAATATAAACCATGGCTTGTTCTCACTACAATTATTGATCTGAAAACGTGAGACTCTTCAGAACATCTATATCAAAACCAGAAAGGATGCCTCTGTTTGGGAAATATAGTCTGTCATTCTCAATGTTATAGTGATAATTAAAATGAAATAAGCATAATTAAATAACTGATAAAGGACTGACCTGCTGCTGTGGAACCACTCATTCAAAACACATGGACTGCAAGAAAAGAGGAGAAAAAAATAAATCAGTTTATGTAATCTTAAAACTCTAAGATGTTGTTTTATAAATAATATTAATTAAATTAATAGTTGCTGTTAATCTCATTTAATGGATTAATTCTTGAGCTATTATTTTCATCAATTTATTCTTTGTATTAATTTGTTGAATTACTGACACTCATAAGAGAAGGTGAGAAAACAAATGGCTAAATATCTCCGAATTATTTTGAATTGTGTTGTTTACATACATCTATGTACGTGTACGTTTATATGTGTGCATTTATATACATGTACGTAAACAGTACCACACACAGTAGCTGCCTGAAATCTTTGACATTCCTATAAGCCTGCAGAAGACAGCAGTTATTTAGCCAGAAGTCGAGAATTTCACTCTGTATTATGAGGAGAGTGGAGACACGTGTGGTGCTATGGGCAAGATACCGCTATGCGATTGACACAGAAAAAGTGCGATTGGATTGACAGTTTCTGTGGCAATTCTCTGCCCTAATTCAGGACGGACACCTATCCTCATCCTCAATCCATCCCTACATCCCCCGCCTTCTCCCAGCCGTAACTGGCACAGAGAGGCAACGTTCTCCTCCGCCGTTTGTTTTCAGTCTTCCGTAACAAAACCGAAAGCGCGAAATCCTGCGTTGTATTAAACAGCTATTGCAAAATGAATTGTTATCTGTCATACATCAGAAAAAATTATAAGATTAGTTACGACATGTTCTAGCTACAGCATTGGGAATCTTGCCATTGGCTAAATTTGTTTTCAGTTAACTTTCTTGAAAACAAGTTAAATCCCACCCCTTTTGTTTGGATACTGATTCCCATCAGTTTTCTTCACAATCTTAGCTGCGTTGTTTGCCTGCCCTGTAGCATCGTTAGTATTTGTTCTTTAGGTTCCACAAACTTTCTACCACAATG
>VFFE01008203.1:928583-960703 GCA_008921705.1 Burhinus oedicnemus | reverse complement strand
GAGAAACATGAGCTCCGTGAGTGCAACAAGACCCTCCCGCGTAGGGCTCCCTCAGCCACGGCTTCCGCGCTCTGCGCCTCACCTCTTCCTAAAGGTCCCACCAGCGGCCGCTCTCAAAGCAGCGGGGAAGGGCCCCAAATTCCCAAGTGGAAGCTGGGAGCCCCAGCGCCTTTAGCGGCTGCTTAATCGGAAGCAGGCGAGTACCCAAATGGCTGCCAGCTCCGGCCGCCCGCCCGCCACCAGCCGAGCCTTTCCCAGGCACGGGAGGTGTTCTCATGGAGGATGCGTCTCCAGTAGGATATCAGGTGTGTCTTCACCTGTGCCTAACAAATTCCTAACGGAGACAGGCAATTTACAGCTTTCATGCCTCAGTAATTCGCCGTAGAGGGTTGTGCGGCGGCAAAGGTCCAGCCTGATCTCCGAATTCACGCTGGAATTGTGAAGAGGCGTCTCTGCGTTAGGACTTTACCTGGTACTGGTAGTCCTGGTTGTCGCACCCTAGCGAAAGCGAGTTATGAACACCTCGATTTTGGGGAGAAAACAAGATGTATGAGAGATAGCTCATCTGTTTACCTGCAGTCCAAATTAAGACTCGTCGGAAAACAAAGCAGCCCACTAATGCTCACACTGCGAATAGTCTGGTGACCTCTGTCAGCTCAGCGGTACAAAAGAAGGAAGTTTCTCAAACTCTCAGGATGCAAACGGCTCGTAGCGACCCCTGGGAGGGGGTGGACTATGGGCGGGGGATTGATGTTGGTTCTTTGCCGAGGGTGATTCTGGGCAAAATTTGCTAATTAGACTGAATCGTATGGGGTTTTTTCAAATAAATTTTTTTTTTTTTTCTTCCCTGGCAAGCAACCTGCAGGTTTACATTCGTTGAAAAATCTAAGCCAGGGTTCTGGTGATTGGCCTGATTTTTCCAAATGAAACACACCCGTGAAATGTTCCTAGAATTTGGTTTGGGTTTCGGTGAAGACACTTTCCTGCTTTATTACTTTAGAAAATGGTAATTTGAGAAGGATTGTTTTTTATTGCTGTTTTTGTTTTGCTTTATTTTTACATGCAGGGTCACAGACCTACGCTGAAGTAACAGCTTCGTAGAGGCCAGGTGCTTCAGTTTTGCCGTTAGGTAAAACAGATTAGGTCAGCAGTGTGCCCTCGGTTCTCTCATTTCTCTTTATATATTTATTTACCTTGTAGAAAAACTGAAGTTCCTTGTCATCGCATGCATTTTGCTTGTGGTAAATACCCTGGGCTAAAAGCTTACTTAATAACGAAAGCCAGTCTAAGGTTTTTATAATTATGGTTTTTTGGAGTGGTGGTTACATGGAGTTTGTAAGACTATTGAAGTCTGATGCCTTCTCTGGTAGTAGTCTGAAATTATTACTGTTTAGTAAATACTAACGAGTCGCCTTTTGCCTTCCAAGAGAATCTGACATGGAACCAAGTTAACTTCTGTGCTGCTTTCAGACAAAATTCTGAAAAACTCTACTTTATCCTACAGCACCACCCCTTTACCGTGGCTCCTGAAGAGAGCAAGAAAGTCAGTATAAACCTAGAAGAAAAAACTGCACGTAAAAGCTCATATGCTATAATTATTAAATGGACTTTTTGCATATAAGTTTAATTAACTTAGTTTAATGGCAAAGTTCATCCGGTAATTTCCCGTATATAGGTACCTGGGTTTTATTCATGCTCCCCATTAATCACATGAATAACTTTCTTTGATGTTTTCCTTCGTTGAAACATATTAACCAGAGAGGTTGGCAGAGTGCTTGTATGTAAAAGAACCAAATTTGGACAAATTTGTTAAGAACGCCAGTGTAAATGAATCCGTTCCAGTAAAGTGATTGCTGAAATGCACTAGTGCAGAAACTAATTTTATTTGCAAGAATAAATATAAATAAGTAATAAGGAGATGGTATAAATAAATAATGAACCAATACAGAAAACTATGAGACCAAAGGTTCGGAGGAAAGTTAGTATCCCAGTACCCTGATTTTTAAAGGAAGCAGCTAGGGAAAAGCAAGTACAGGGCAAGCACAGATTGTATTTTCTCTAATACTTTTATGGCCTCACCCATGTTCAGTTTATGGAATTTCTTGATCCTGATGTGGTTTGTCTATTTAATAACCTCCCCCGCGTACTTGCATCACATCTCTAAGTATCTTTACAGTTGTCTGCTTGAGCCCATGTTAATTTTTTCAATGTAGAACGTCCTTTGGCAAAAAGTTCAAAAGATATACAACCCCACTGCACGATCAGCCACCTCCTCCTGGTTTAGGTTAGATTCGTAGCAGCTGTGTTCATCAGGCCCCAGTCCCTGTCCTGTAAGAGGCAGTGAAGAGGTCTCTCCAGCCTCTCCACAATTGTTTCCAGATAGTTACGATTCCGTAAAGCTTCACCAAGCGCCTACCCAGTCATCTCTCTCTCAGTCGAAAATCATTCAGTTTAATCGTTACTCATGCTGGAGCTATCTTTGATTATTCTTGTTCTTTGAATCTTTATGATTTCTGCTGTAGGCTTATATTCCGCTGTAGCGAGACAAGGAAAATATCACAGTGTTCTAGGAGAAGATGAAGCATATATTTACAAAGTGGAATAAACATTTCTTTAGCATTTGCTTTCTCTTCCTTCTGTAATAATTCTTAACATTCCCCTTGGTTCATTGCTGAACGATAAGTAGTTCTGTCTAAACATTGGCTTATCATAGCGCCAGTTCGCTTGTGAGTGGTAATGGCAGAGCTGGGGGCTGCCAGTTCACGGGTGAAGTTGGGATTGTTTCTCCTCGTGTGCATCACGTCGTAGATATTTACAATGAGCGTCAACTTCATTACATAGTAACTGAGACCTCTAATGTCATTTAGCTGTCTTCAAATGCTCTAGTAAATAATATCATTTGAAAACTGTCTCACCCACTGATAATAGGTGGATTTATAACTATGTGGACAAGGGACGTGGTTTAGGGGTGGTTTTGGCAGTGTTAGGTTGATGGTTGGACTCGATGATCTTCAAGGTCCCTTCCAACCTAGACGATTCTACAATTCTATCTTTTTCAAGAATATCCTGTGCTCTAATATGAACAGAGGATCTGATTCTTTCTCCTCTATACTAAATATAGAGGTGTAAACGCACCCCAAAAAGCTAAGCTGACACAAGTGTATTATACTGTAATGATGCTGCATTACAATGAGTCATTTCTAATAACTAAGCTTCTGTTAGAGGAAGAAGTTGGAAGCAGCTCTCATATGAAGCAGCTGCTTAGTCTGGGGGGCTGGGGGTAGACTGTGGTATTTGGCAAGAGAAGTTTTCAACATCCTTTGGTCTCACGCTGAATTCACATAGTAAGAAAGCCAACAGCTGGGAAACGTTGTGTCAGAAGTGACACCAGTTGGGTTAAAGCAAGAAGAGGTTATTTTGTCTGAGACTGTAGATATATGACAAAACAAAACGAAAAAATATCACAAATAAACTTAAAAGCAATATTAAAAAAAAAATACACTAGAACTGTAAGCCATTCCCAACCTAATTGCTTCTTGGCAATTTTGCAGAGAAGTGGAGGGGATTGGACCAACCCTCTTCATACAGCTCAAGGCTCCAGGAAACAATAAAGTAGTAACTGATTTAAAAGCTCTGGTGTAATTTCCATAGAAGCAAAGATTTCTCAAAGCTCAAAACAGCCTTCCATTAGGTGTAATGGTTATGAATATGCTTTGATTCTGATAAAGTCTTCAGAGTAATTACAGACTATCAATTTTTACGTATAGGAAAAAAGCAGTAACACAAGTTTGTAATACAGCAGAGGTAAGAGGCAAGAAATTATGTGTTTTGAAATACCAAAAAGGATGGAGTCAGGATGAAGCAGGAGTAGGAGAGCTTAGAAAAGACTCTCGCAGATACTGATCTGGAATGGAAAAAGTTAATAGTCGTTAGCAGGATCTTACAAGACATAGGCACAGAAATAGAAATCTTGTCCCATCCTTACAATTCTTGCCAGCTCAAAGCTCCCTAGGGAGCATCACAACATTTGAGAGTCAGAGGTTACCTCTAGAGAAGCATTCTATTCCAGACCAAAAGCGCCCTTGAGGAAACAAGCTCCCCAGTTGTCTCCAATTACTACACGCCGGTTTGCATTGCAGGGCGGTCTCGGAGTGCATTAATTGGTTTTCTTTTGGATGAGACTGGGATACAGTGCAGGACTTCACCTAATGCACTTCCACCTATGTTGTGGTTTGAGCCAGATTGGCCCAATCCGGTGGAACAACAGATGCTCTCTCTCTCCTGCTCCGCTCGGGAGGCAAGAAAGAGAGAGAAAAAGAGAGACTTCAGAGTTTAGAAGGAGCTAAACTACTTTAATGAAATATTGATAATAAAATAATAAAAAGAAAAATAATAAAATATATACAAAACTGTAACAAGCTCCCAGGATGACAATCACGTCACCAGCAGCCGCTGGAGAAGTCCCAGACTGGACTCAGTGACAGACGGGGACTGGATTCCGGATCTGGATTCAGGATGGGGATCAAAGGCAGACGCAGAGACAGAGTCTTCCCAGGACGCCACCCATTGAAGAAAGAGGGCTGACCCTTTGATCCCTCAGCTTTTCTACTGAGCAGGAGGCAGATGGGATGGAACACCCTGTGGGTCAGTTTGGGGTCACCTGTCCTGTCCGCTCCTGCCCGCAGGGGTGACCCCTCTGCGCTTTTCCGCTTGCCACCCTCCAACGGGGCAAATACCAAAGTTGGCTGGCCTTGGCTGTGACAGCAATAAGGATAAGCAGGAGCCTCTCTGCATCCCATTTCTTGGCATCAACTATAAACATGGGTCTGATCACTCTGAGAGCCAAGACTTTCTGCACACAACGATGTTAATTTCAGTAGTTGGAAGAGGCCTAGCTAGAAAGTAAAGCTAATGAACAAAATCGGTCCTGTTTGACCTCAAACCAGGACAACCTAGTACACTTCAGCTGGTAACAGACATTCAGCTCCTGCAAGCCTAGAGCTAGCCTGAAATAATCTCTCCCGGCTGCAGACACGTGTTGCGCGGGTGTCCTCAGCAGCTTGCTGCTAGCTAAGGTAGACGTAGCCAGAATAAGAGAGACATCAACAGCTCACGCAGAGGAACAGTGCCTGTGCGCTATAGCGTACGAGCGCTATGCTTTGCTCAGCCTTCGGAGCAACGTGTTGCAAAATTATAAAATTAAATAATTACTCTTCCATATGCAGAGTTGAACTAAGTTTACCTGCACGGTAATATTCAAAATGCATGGATGAAATTGAATCTGATTAAACCTGCACCTGGAACAGAGTAATTCTGAGCAGGAAAAGTACTTCAGTATGCGCAGCAAATCTCAGTTTTCCAGACTGGGCCTGAAGCTAAGTTTTTCTCAGTTCAAATTTTAAGTCAGATGCCAGGGTCCTACCTGCTTTGGTGTTATAACAGATGTCAGTTCCGAGCCAAGTCCCTTCAACGCTGTTTAAGGTCAAGTCTGCAGCTCTTTGTCTCTCATGTTAGACTGAGAAACCACAGTACCGTAATACACGTGTTGAGTATTAAGGCAGCCAGCACACACAAAAAAATCTGATTGTATGATTTAAGAAGCCCTTGCAGGCCTGTAAATATGCCAGCGGAGTACATATATCAGTCAGTCAGTTATCGAGCTTGGCCAGAAATATAGCCTCTTTGCAGGAAACAGACTCAAAACTGTACCCGAGCATCTCATAAACAAAGGTCAAGGCCAAAACGAACATATCCACAAAGGTTACAGCTAAAAACCCCTGTAATTTATCTTAATCCCAGACATTTTAACAGGTCTTTTCTAAGCATTATTCCATTTGTTCATGAACAGTTCTTCAGCACAGACTGCTTGGTGAAAACATATTTACTCTTCTAGACAGAAAAAAGAGTGATATTGGCAAGTGTGTTTAAATGAGGATTCATCTAGACTGTGGAACTCCTGAGGCAGCTACAAGGCAGATAACATCTAGCTTTTGGAATAAGGGCAATGAGGAAATCGTTTCAACAAAGCAACAGTGAAACATACGGAGTTATTATAGACATCCACATAACAGCTGGGGACATGATAATTACAGTGTCAATCAAGGTGGAACAATGATCAGAAACAGAAGAAAGGGAAGGCGAAGATCCAAGTAGAAAATATTAATTTAATCCAAGTGAAGGCTGAAAGATGGTAAATACAAAAGGAATCTAGACAGATGACAGCAAAGATGAAGACTTCAGCAGTAGGGAAAATGAAAATTTTAGAGTACAAGAAACACTACAAAAGATCCTGCAGATAATTAGACTAACCGCAGAGGGCACCGAAGGGCAGACAGCTCTGCTGAGACAACCGGGTAACTTGGCAGTTGTCGGAAAAACATGACGGAGCTCTGCAGCAGCCAGATACAGCGCACTGTTGTGTGTGAGTGCAGTGCTTGCCGTCCGATAAACGGACATAAATTCATAGCTTTAAGTCTCCTATTGTCTGACTTTCCAACGATCACATTGCTTTTTTGTGCGCTTTATACTTTTCTAGCTGATCTCCCTGGCCTGGTCATCATGCAGTTGGACATGTGAAGATAGCTCAGCAACTTCTTTACGTTTAACTACAAGTTAAATGAGCTCTCACTGAAGCAGAATGAAATTTTATAGAAATGGAGAAGGAAAACCTGGCTGCCGTGCTTGGCAGTAGGAACTAAACCGCACAAAGTTTCAGTAGCAGAAAATGGGACAGATGTAATAGAGAGGCGCTTTGCTGTTACACCACCATGGGGCATCTAATGGCCTACTGTGCGGGGTGCTAAGAACATCGATTTATGTTATGAACTTCAGCTCTCGCACTGAGTACAAATTAGGTGAATATGTACAGGGATGCCCACATTAAAGTCCCTCAGGGTAAACCTCACAGAAAACTGAGGCCAGGTTGTAGAGCAGACTACCAGAGGAGCACAAATTGCCTGGGCCTGTGGAAAATACTATTTTATTACAACACAGGTTGTAGGTAACAGATGACCATGTGCTTCCCCATTTCCATAGTTATAGCAAGGCTTCCAAAGCACAAGATCTTGTACTGGGCAGATGACGTATTGATTAGGTAGGTATAACTCAACAAGCAAATCAATTTATTGTTACGTTAGAAGTAGAGGACAATTAATCAAAAATACATTCTGTTATGATGAAATATCTAATTAACAACTATATGAAGCGGTATGTTTTTCCCACATAAGAAACTCTTGTGATCAGCTTTTGCATTTCAGTAAGTCCATTTTCTGTTGAGCAAGTGAATACATTTCATCCTTGTTGAAAAGCGTATTTAAAAGACAAGGGATTCCGATGAGTTACAAAGCGGCTGTAACTCAATGTTGAATGGACACATTTTTGAAGTCAAAGGGAATGAAATACAATCATTCCAGGTCTGGATAATGATAATTGCCAAAAAACTGGTCAGATGCCAAAGCCAATGCTTCTTGAGATGGATACACCACACAAACATTTTTGAAGCAAAGGGCCGCGTCACTGACAAGTATTTATTGCTTTCCTGAAAATCTGTTCACAAGCAGGACTTTTTCTCTGTGACACACGCTGCTGCGACTCACAAGGTCTCAGTAAATTTATGTGAGAGTAGAATATTCAAAGCTATAAAGAGGGTACTGTGCCAAAAGAAGCAGCCAAATGGTTTATACCACACAATACAAAGACTTGCGTGGCGATCCTAGGCAGGTATTCACAGCCAGACTGAGCCGGCGATAAAGGCTGAGCTCAGATGAGTTAGGTGTTAACAATCTCTAACCTACACAGGTATAATCAGCAGGTTGTCAGAAGTATGCCTCAGGCCTAATGATGAGGACATCATTTGTCTGAGATATTTTTAATGGGAAATGGCAGAGGTAGTGTATTGTGATACTATCTTTTAAAATTAGTCACGTATAATCATCACAAAACTTCCATTTGGGAGAGGTCTCATATGTGAGGCAGAAACCAGCTCAGAGTCTGCAAGACCGGCATATCTGTACAAGCCGTTGTCAACCAAAATCTCGGTAGAAGAGCTCTGTCTGGAACGCTACGTTCTTGGTCTCGCTGCATGTCTGGTGGTGCAACAGTTAGGAAGAGCCGTTGGAAAGCAGGGAAACCAATGGATCACATCCTATTGCCCACGAAGCTGGAGTACAAAACATAGCGGACAGACTAAGGAGCAAGCCGTGACAGCCGGAATGGGAGCAGGCGTAAATCAGAAGCAATGCACAGAATACTGATCCAAGGCTAGGATCCAAAGTGGCATTACAATTAAGAGCTGTTCCTATGCATGGCTGCCGCTTAACATCAGAAAACTCGGACAGATTGGTTGGGCTTTCCTTTCCCAATTACTTCTGGCAATGAAAGCGCAGCGGTGTAAATAAGATAAGCATCGTGGTCCTATTATGGTCTCTTTGCTGTGTTTGGCACTGCTTGCGTATATTCTAGTTTGCAATGGTTTTGGTGTTGTTTTGTGAAAACAGCTTTTTATTTGGTACGATATGAATTTCACATAGCTGCATTGTAATCGGTCTCATAACAGGGAGAAAGAAGATAGTTTTACTTTACCCATTTTATGTTTTTCTTTTATACGAAAAGGGGAGAAGGGAAGGGGCATAAGCACTGTTTCACATCTCAGGAAACAAGCTGCTTCCTTGGTCTTGCTGAGATCTGGAAATTTTCCATGCCAATAGAACACTTTTCTTTCTAGCACTGAAAGAATATTTGCGGTTTCTGTGCCTAATGTGATTTTATATTTTAACTGAGTTGACCTCTCTGAAATAGGTTTAATTTTGCCACCTCAGATAAAATTGTAACATTAGCTGGATTTTTCATTAAAATATATTCTGTACAGAACTAACAGAGATGTTAAAAGAGCTGGGATAGTCTTCTTTTCCCAACATACAAATTCATGTGATTTTCTGTCAGTAAGCTAAAGAGATAAAGTGGAGTGCTAATATTTATGCTGTGTTTTCATTTTTTCATGTTGTCACAGTTGTCTTAGACTAAACAAAACTGTTCTATTTTAAAGTAAGAGACTTTGTATATTTATTTTAAAGAATTAACAGAGCTTTAGAATATTTGCTTTAAGGAGTCTAATGGGAGACACAAATATTAAATAAATATGATAAAAGAGAAATATATCTATTATCTAAATAAAAAACAAGTTAGAAGAATACTTTGGCCATATATTTATTTAAACACTCATGCATAGCAAAGATGTTAACTATTTCAAATAATAAATGTCCCCATTATTTTATTGTCCAACATTGTTTTATTTCATTTCCATTTCCATGTATTATTTATATGTACTATTTATGCATCTATATTTCCCCTTCAGTGACACAAGTTTAATAAATCATAACATGAGAGATAAATACACTTTTAATCACTGCAGCGAACTGAAGGTCTGTACTTTGAAATACCAATGTCGAGCTCCACGTTGGCTTTAGTGAGGTTCCAAAAAATGGGGTCAGGAAAGCTAGTGAAGTGTGGTGCTTGGCTTTGTGTTTAGTTGGTGTCAGTTCTCTGATCTGTATGAACAGGAAATTGTAAACAGGGATCAACGTCTCTTCCTCGGTTGTGTTTGTGTCACCGTTCTTGGGAGGCCCACGATCATTCAGATATCTAGTAAATTCCTTCTCCTGTATGGAGAGTACGTAAACTAAATGGCAAGTTTATCACCAGATATACTACAGCTAACTCTGTCCAGCTGTGGTGCAGAATATTGACACATACGGCAGTACCCAGGAAAATCAATCTTACCTAACAATGAATGACTGCAAACACTAAGAAGAATTACTTTATATCAATTAACCTCGGCAATTCTATTGCTGTTCATGGCTTTTGTCTCTCCCTTTCACATCTTTTCTGTCCTCATATCACATCAAAGCATTTCCCTGCAAGTTCATGTCCCTGTTTTAACTTCATACCGATTTGTCTTATTCTATATTCTGTAGATGTTTAGATCATGCTCCTGTATTGTCTTCATCATCACTATTATGTCTAAGGCTAGATAGTTACAGATCAGCACACACATATGAAAATGGTATTAATTCAGATACTGTGACTGCAAATAATGGTATTTTATATATATATGCATGCTCTCAAAGGACTTCAGTTTACAAGTAAACACGATACAAGAGTAATTCCATTGAATTGAATAGAAACTGCTTACCAACTTAACTTTAAGCACGTCTAAATGTTCGCAAGATCTGATCTTTAAAAGGTTTCTTTAGAAGACGAATAACTTTACGTAGTAACTGTATATTAAGAAAATCCCTTGGGTTTGTTCCTGAGGTGGAAAAGGTTGTGACCTGTTATGATTACTTGACAAACCAGTCACAGTTTTCCAGTTCATAAATAAGACTGATTTCAAAGTTATTTGAGATTTGGAGATAAAAGAAGCATGAAGTCCTACATTCCCCTGACATTCTCATAGCACTTTGGGCTTGTGAAATGGGTGTTTTACAAGAGTTTAACATAAGAACAAAAGTTTTGCTTCAGAATTTATTGCACCACATAAATTTTAAATGTTATAACCCTGTGAAAAATTTTTAACCATAAGAACTTGAGCCATATTCTGCCTAAAGAAGTGTAAATCTGGAATCTCTTTATTGTAGTCGATGGATATGTTCCAGATTTAAACAACTACAAATAAGACTAAGGTTTGGCTTCACATCTTCAGTCACAATCAGACATTTTAAGGAGAAGAGTAGGATATTCTGCAGACTATTTTTATATAGTTTTCCTTTGGAAGGAAATGTTTACGGCTGTTACGCTGTCAGTTGGAAAAAGAATGATCATTTATTCTTACCCTTGCAAAATTGGGCCGATAGCTTTGCTGCATAGGGTGAACGCGAGACTGAGTCATGGTTACAGTATGCTGGGTGTGGCTGCAAAAAAAAGAAATATTCTTTACCTTGACAATATTTGTTGTTACTTTGGCAGGGGGGGAGGCAAATAGGGGTGATTTTATCAGTGAATGAGTGTGTTCCCAGCAATTCAGCTGTGTATGCCAGCTGAGGAGAGTTCTCTATGAACATCTGGTACCAGAATAGTAGTAGCAAAGGCAAACAACAAATAGTCTAATAAGGAATCACGGGAAATCTTGAAGTTATAGGAAACCCCTTAGAACACATGCTAAGTTTGAAAGTCCCTAAAATAGAATCATAGAATGATAGAATCGTAGAATAGTTTGGGTGGGAAGGGACCTTTAAAGGTCATCCAGTCCTGCCCCCCTGCCATGATCAGGGACACCTCCCACTAGACCAGGTTGCTCAGAGCCCCGTCCAACCTGACCTGGAATGTTTCCAGGGATGGAGCGTCCACCACCTCTCTGGGCAACCTGGGCCAGTGTCTCACCACCCTCAGCATAAAAAATTTCTTCCTTATATTTAGTCTAAATCTCCCCTTTTTTAGTTTAAAGCCATTGCCCCTTGTCCTATCGCTCCACTCCCTGATAAAAAGTCCCTCCCCAGCTTTCCTGTAGGCCCCCTATGGGTACTGGAAAGGGGCTCTAAGGTCTCCCCGGAGCCTTCTCTTCTCCAGGCTGGACAACCCCAACTCTCTCAGCCTGTCCTCACAGCAGAGGGGCTCCAGCCCTCGGATCATCTTCGTGGCCTCCTCTGGCCCCGCTCCAACAGGTCCATGTCCTTCTTGTGTTGGTGTCCCCAGCGCTGGAGGCAGCACTGCAGGGGGGTTTCACCAGAGCAGAGGGACAGAATCACCCAGGGAGGGATGCAGTTTTCACAACAACAAGCGTTTTTCCAGGTTCCTGACAACCCGACTGCTGGGTGCAAGGACAGGCAGATCACACACTTCCAGTTACCATATCAGCCCATCTATGACTTCCAGGTTACCCACTCAAATCCAGTGTGGTTCAGCCCAGAAAGGTTATCCTTACCCTCTTCAAACTCTGTTTCTGTGTGTCAGCCGAGAGCGGCAGGGCCTCCCCTGACATCCATCAGGGCAGGGCCCATCCCGCCACCCCAGCCGGGGACCAGGGCAGGCCGGGGGTGGCCGGGGCAGCCCCAGCCCCGGGCATTAGGCCAGGCCTGGTGGCGGGGAGGCAGCCTGTGGGTCAGGCCCGAGCCCCAGGCCCACGGACAGGCTCACTTTGGCAGGGGCAACGGCTCAGGCCTTGCGGCAGGCACCGGCCCAAAGTGACCCCTGAGGTCCTGTCATGGCCTCCCCACGTCCCCCAGCGGGACAGGACCGTGATGGGTGGCCTGTGGGATCCATCGACATGGAAACGTACTGGGTGCACAGGCAGAAGCGAGGCACTCCCAAAGAGGGGAACGTGGCGACCTGAAAAGCCATCCTCATCCAGCCCCAGTGCCATAGGGGCTGGTCACAGGTGAACCATCACAGAATCACCTAGGTTTGAAGAGACCTTTAAGATCATCAAGTCCAATCATCAACCTCACACTGCGAAAACCAGTGAAGGTGAAGGGTGAAGCAGCAAGTAATCCACTCGGCGGTGACTACTTAGGCTTCTGGGTGGTTTTGGTCTAAATATCACTACTAATCTGTCTAACCTACCCTAAACTGAAAAATTACTGATACTAAGATTCTAAGAATACTAAGATACTAAGAAGTGTTTGACATATCTTGTGCATGTATCTGAACAGTACATATTCTGCATCAATTTGCCTTTTAAAAATCTGTTTGAAACAGGAGGCTGCTAAGCAGCCCTCTAAACATTGCTGCGGGCCTGAAACCAGCTTTTTCTCTGGGTCAGGGCTTAAGAGATGGTGGGTCTGCCAAGACGATACACAGAGCGCAAGGCAGGTGCCGGAGTTACAGCTTGTTCTTCCAGATCTCAGGGAAGAACAGGAAGCTCTTAAAAGTTTGTCTCCTTAACATTTCCTTTATTAGCACACTTTTTTCTATATTTGTTTTGTATTCACCTCTGCCCAGTCATGACGGGGGGGTGGACTGGATGACCTTTAAAGGTCCCTTCCCACCCAAACTATTCTACCTTTCAGCATAACTCCTAACAATAAATTACCTTATGAATCGGGGTACTTGGGATGAATTTTAAAGTGGAGGCTGCCTTTTACCGACTAAACCAAAGATCATTTTCAGCCTACACAGAGAACATGTCCCAGAGAAATATCCGCATGCCAAAATTCAGACCTGGTGTTTTTCAGCTGAAGTTCTGTAATTTAGTTCCCCTGTGAAGCTTCTCACTTCTCATGTGAGGAAGCATAAAGGCACATGTGAGGGGAAACTCAGGCTAATATGACTTCAAGTCTCTCTTATTTCCTTTAAGCTCTTGCATCCAACAAACACCGCCAGGTCACATGAAATCCCTCGGAGCTCTTCCCAGAGGACTCCGGCCACACATTGCAGCAGAATCACAAATTTTCAGTTCTCTTCTTACTCTTCCTTATTCTTACCTATTCTTTTTAATGACACACACACATAAAAAAAAGGCTGACAAAACATTGTACACCAGTCAAATTTGATACAATGAAAAATTTCTTCTGGAGACCAAAAATTGGTTTCCAGGAACCCAGTTCACACTCTATTTCCACGGCACATTCAGGAATATGAGACAGCAAGCACCACAATATGTGCTGGGTGTTTCACCTACTGTCAATGAAGGGAACCAGAGTTATTCTGGACAAGTTGTTCCTTCTGCTTAAGACTGTTTCCCTAAGGTTCCACTTGATTTCTTTTTTGCCCTGAATATCCCTCCTTATCCCATTTTAAGAGCACAGTTGTCATTTCATCATTAAAGTAGTACATTTTCTAAAAGAGCATCTCCATTAAGGTCTATGAGAAAACTTCCTGTACTTTCTCAATGTATGATAAATGCTGAATGTACTGCAGTTAAATGGAAGTACCTTTGGGTAAACATCTACATTTTTTAAAAAAGCATATGAAATTTTTAAAAGCACAGTAATATAATGAACTTTCTTAAAGCATTTATGGCTTCAAGGACGTCCACAACCCTGAAGTAAAGAGTGGGGAGAGTTACATGACCAGAGGCTGTTCCCTGGTTTATGTTGGATGATGCTAGCCAGACTGCAGTAGAGAAAAGAGAAACATTACTTATATGCTGTCAACATCCCATCTTCACTCCATTTATCTTTGTGGAGGGTCAAGCATCAGACAGAAGTTGCACCGTAGCACTGGGATTACATGAGATGTCATCTCAGCAGCAGGAGGATTGGTGGCTTAAAGTCTTAGGGAAATGGTCTTCCCCCCCCTCAGTAAATTCACATCTGTGCCTATGTGACTAGAAACTTCAAATCCCCACAGATGTACACTGTTTTTCAATTTACTGCTCAGCAAATGCTTATTCAATGAAGACTGAGCAATTCAAACTGATTTTCACCTGCCATCTTTCCTTTGCTTCCTTTCTTGGGCTCTCCCACTCTGGCTCCCAGTTTCTTTGAGAACAAGATTTAGTCAGGTGATAAAGCATAATCAAAAATGTTTAAAGTTCTACAATTTTCTGTTTCAAAACATTACAGATAACTTGTCTTTTGCTGGTGAGTTTACTTTTACATTTTCAAAATGTGTATAGAAGATTACTAAAACAACTGTCAACAAGACTAATGAGGTGTCCGAAGAAAGCAGGACAACAGACAATGCTTTCATAGAATCATAGAATCACAGAATTGTTTTTGTTGGAAGATACCTTTAAGATCATCAAGTCCAACCACCAACCTAACACTGCCAAGTTACCACTAAACCATGTCCCTTGGCACCACGTCCACCCATCTTTTAAACACCTCCAGGGATGACGACTCCACCACTTCCCTGGGCAGCCTGTTCCAGTGCTTGATAACCCTTTGGGTGAAGAAATTTCTCCTAATATCCAATCTAAACCTCCTCTGGTGCAACTTGAGGCCATTTCCTCTTGTCCTATCACTTGTTACTTGGGAGAAGAGACCGACACCCACCTACCCATCTGGCTACAACCCCCTCTCAGGTAGTTGTAGAGAGCGAGAAGGTCTCCCCTCAGCCTCCTTTCCTCCAGGCTGAACAACCCCAGGTCCGTCAGCCGCTCCTCAAGACTTGTGCTCCAGACCCCTCACCAGCTTCCTTGTCCTTCTCTGGACACGCTCCAGCCACTCAATGTCTTTCTTTTAGCGAGGGCCCGAAACTGAACACAGGATTCGAGGTGGGGCCTCACCAGTGCCGAGTACAGGGGGACGATCACTGCCTTAGTCCTGCTGGCCACACTATTCCTGATACAGGCCAGGATGCTGTTGGCCTTCTTGGCCACCTGGGCACACTGCTGGCTCATCTTCAGCCAGCTGTCGACCAGCACCCCCAGGTCCTTTTCTGCCAGGCAGCTTTCCAGCCACTCTTCCCCAAGCCTGTAGCGCTGCATGGGGTTGTTGTGACCCAAGTGCAGGACCCGGCACTTGGCCTTGTTGAACCTCACACCGTTGGCCTCGACCCATAGATCCAGGCTGTCCATATCCCTCTGTAGGGCCATCCTACTCTCAAGCAGGTCGACGCTTCCACTTAACTTGGTCTCATCTGCAAACTTACTGAGGGTAATTTCAATGCATTTCTTTTTATTTTTAATATGAGGTTCCATGGAAACAAAACTTAATGTGAATGTGTTTCCAGTGTATTTTTTTCTGACTGTTTGGTTTCTCCTAATAGCTCTTGAATAGCTTGGCAGATTTTAAACAAATCTTGTAGAAAGGTGGAGGTGGTTTCCATGAAAATAGATGGCCAGGGAGAAAATCCAGACCATGCAGCTTTTCAAACTTTGAGAAAAGATGCAGAGTCAGTTCATACATTATTAAACACAAACAAATCCACATGGGAGAGACATCTTATAAATATGCCTGCCATAGGAAAAGTTGCTGTCATTTTTAGAAACCAAAACAAGTCAAATGTGAGGCCCACATTTCTAGCAAAACAGGCTGGTCTTTGTGATCATTGAGCTATCTGGACCAAGAAACCACAATATTTTTGAAACAAAGTAAAAATATCTACCACTTTTTTGTGAAAACAGACTTTTTGAAAATAAACTATTTCTTGCTGGACAAATCAAGCATTATTACTTGCTGTCGCTCTAAGCGTTATGTTGATACTTATAACGATCTAAATTTATTTTTCTTCTTTAATGATCGGTTTATGCCCAAGATAATATTTGCCGGATTGATTCAGTGGATTGTAAATCATCTAGGGCAAGGACACCATTTAAATTTTAGAAAGTGCTAGTCAACTCTGAGTTACAAAGAAATTACTAAGACCTCAGTGATATGTTAATTCAGGAGAAGCTGGTAAGTAAAAGGCTTTAACCTTTATTTTCTTCCAGAAAAGCATTTTATTTTCTTTTATCTAACTATACTGTTCTCAATAGATCTTATCTCAGCTTTTTATTACGCCAACTGTTTGCCCCTATATCTCTGTTCCCTACAAAAGTGAAGATATCTTAGAAAAAGCTGGATTTATTTTTCCTCAGTATAATGCTGTCAACAGAGCAGAGGTTTTATCTGCAAGGAAAACACTACAGCGTATGACACTACATCTCGTATTAGTCTGCTACATAAAAAACCAAGTGGTTTTAAGTTCATAATTCCTAATGTTCTTCTGCATTACATCTTGGGCAGAGCTCTAAATCTTTCATTAGTGACAGTCAAAAGTAAATAATCCGTTGTAAGTGATGTAATTTTCAAAACCTCTTTACTTTCTCTTTGCAAATGTCATAACAAAGTTTGATGGCAGCTTTTATAGCTGAAACCTCACAAAATCCCTGTTGGCAAAAATAATTTGCTGTTTGAAAAAATGTAGTTATTATCTATAAATACCAATGAAACCATGGGTTCCAGTGAACTTATGGTCAGGTCATCCACAGATTAATGGACTTTAAGACTAGAAGAAACTATTAAGATCATTTGTTATGACCCGATAGACATGGCAAATTGGTAGAACATCAGCAAGTAAATGCTGCATCAAGCCAGCAACTTGCTCTTGAATTGGAATATATTACAGTACGGAAGAATTCAACTTCTGCCAGTTAAATTATAGGAGGTTAATGGGAACATGTGCTGCGAATACGTGCTGGGAAGACAGCTTGGAAGAGAGACTTTACACCTGGACCTTTGCTAATAAAAACAACACAACATCAGGCTCATTCGGTAAACTATATTTAAAGGGAAAAAAGCCGGTGCTAGAGAAGTACACCTATAGGGCTAGGCTTTCTGCTTCTTTTGGGCTAGCCATCCTCACTCAGAGATGCAAATCCCTTTACTTCAGGTGCAGGTGTAGGCTGCAGGATGGCTGTGACTGCTTGCAGAAGACTTTATTAATAGTTAGCAATATTCTTTTAACATCCAGTCCAAGATCTTTCAGGGTCAGCCTATATCTATTTGTTCTTGTGCCAACATTGTTCTTTAACTTAAACAGATTTGTTCCCTTGTGGTGTTTATCCCTGAGGAGAGCAACCTTATCCCCTCTCAGCCTTCCTTTTGCAAAGTTAAACAAGTCACACCCTTCCACCTACTCTCATTAGTCAGGTTCTTCATTCCTCCTGTCACCCTAGCAGCCTCCTCTGCAAATGAACTAGTTTCAGTTCATTTTTTGGCATGTCTGTGACTGGAGTGTTGACTATCCCAGATGACTGCACACCGAGGCCTAGCACCATCGACCCGCTCCTTGGCTCTCCTCCTGGAATTCTCCTGGTAGGGAATTTTTCGAAAGCACATTTACCTTTTTTTGTGGCTCCATCCCATTAGCAATTAACAGCCATGCCGTGATCATCAATAATGCCTTGTATTCCTCCTCCTTAACTATTTCCAACTAAGAAGGTGCAAACTTACAGAAAAACTTTTTTTATCAACCCCCAAATAATGTGTTTATTGATAACCCTTGGTGAAATTCCATATACATGACGTTCTGGACCAAATTTCTTCTGAACAGATCAAACAGTAGCAAGACACATGCGTGCATGGGTAAGAACAGTTAAAGATAAAAGCATGGAATGAAATTGCTAAATCTTCTCATTTAACCACAACAGGATTAGGCGTAATGCTTGCTCATACAATAATAAACATTTAGAGAGAGAGAGAGAGAGAGAAAACAACAGACTTAGCAGCATCCAAGTGCAGAGAAATATAAACAAATATTGTAAATCAATCCACAGTGGATGAATTCTCTTTTCTGGTAACACATTTAAAGTTTGGTAGGGTTTTTGTTAAATATTGAAATACTGAATACAGTGAACTTAAAAATTCTGCATGCTTTCATACCTTAGAAATAAGGAAAGGATGAAACCAAATAAATTTTTTATTTCCCAAAATTTGAACATATGAATAGCAAGCACCAGCCTGTGTAGAAAAGGCTGTTTGAGATTAAAGTTGTGAAAAAAGGCTCCACAACTTGCTGACTGCTTGTATCTGCCGCCTCTTAAGTGAACACCCTCAGCAGTGGAAGCTGCGCTCAACCTCTCCTGGCAAACGACAGTAATTAAGACAATGCGGTGAAATGGGAATCAAGGTGCCTCATTTCTACCGTGAATGTCCCAATGACCAACCAGAGTCACTTTTCTCCCTCTTGCTTTTCGTGTCTCACACTTTTCTTTCTACAGTTTCCATAAGACGGACCAGAGCAGGAGTAGGTAAGACAGCCATTCAGCACCCCGCTAGTCAGGATGCTCTTTCCGGAGCTACAGGACACGATTTCAAAATCTCTCGGACAGAACAGAACACCACACACAGAGTCTATGTCTAAAAAACCTGGCCACCTGGCAAAAGGAAACAGGATCTTTCCCTGATTTTGTGAACACGCTCCTTCCTTTCTTTTGCTTTGCTGACAAAACCTGGAAAGCATTCCTTTTGAACAAAATGTTTTACTAAGAAGTGGGGGAGGAAAGTAATGATCAAGCGCATTTCAGTACAGCAAACAAAACATATTTTGATTCAACAGAAAATATTTTTGTCTTTGAATTTTCTCGTTAGCAGCGAAAACAGAGAACCTATTTTTTGCTTCCTTTTCCATATCTTCGTCACCACAACTTCTTGCAGCTGCATGTTTTGACACTTTGACACAAACTTCGGGGTCTGCCCGATGGCCGAGGAATGACTCTCGCACTTGGAAGTACCGCCCGAGGCATGGGGTCACGTAACTGCTTATTAAAGCGATCTCTGAGCTTGAGCCCGAGCTGTTTTCCCTTACTTTTCAGATCCTTATGCGTACCACAGGGAAAGAACCGTTCTGCAGTGCCTTGTTTCTTGTATCAAAATGCTGATTGCTGCCACTGGGGAATACTGGCCGTTTGATCTGATTCTGCAGGGAATGCTGTTATTATGCTATTACGTGTTATGGAGCTATTCCTCAGGCACTGCCTTCAGCTCTTTCAAAAACTGCAGCTGATCAGCTAGAATTTCCCCAATAACAATTTAAAAACAAGACAACTGTGTTTCCTTGTGCATTCATGCAAATTTAAAGGCAAAAGACTACCACATAGGGAGGAATTCTTTTGGTAGTTTATACTAGATGAATTTTACACTTTCGTCTCCCAGATGAAATCCTGGATCTTTTCTTCAGTTTCTTCACATCACTAAAGAAACATGCTGCGTTTACATTGACAACATCTTCTGCGTTCACCATGGCTTTTTGTTCAAAGCCTTTTTGTTCAGAACTGTCACGTCAATGCATCTGGCTTCTTTAATACGCAACACTCCAGTCCCTTTGGTTGTGACCTGGGATACCTTCCACCCAAAATATATCTTCTGGCATCAGACGTCCCCAAAGAAACACGCTGCTGACTTCCTCAAAGAGGGTCACTGCTTGAAATGTTCATTATGAATATTTTCTCAAGCAGCGAGAACTCTATTTTCAATATTAGACAGTTCAGTTCCTGTTATTTTCTGTACAGTTCTGCAAGGTCTTGGAGGTTATCTGTCCTTTGTCCTAGCTTAGAGAATGCGCTTTTGTAAGCAAGCAGATTCAGCTAGAGAAGTAAAGCTGAAGGCAGTTCAGCCTTTTTTTTAGGAACATGGGGTATATATGATTTTTAAATTCTTATCCGTTGCATAGTCAATCTGAATTCTCAACAGAGTAATGCCAGCCTGTCAAAGGAGTGGCTAAATTGGTATTAACAGAAAGTTTAAATTCCGTAAAGAATGTTTCACAAGATTCTTTTCTTCAGACCAAATAATTCCTTGGATTTGTATAAGAACAGTGTAAGCATGAAGAAGAGTTTTCAATTACACCATTCAGCAGCGATTTTGTAGATATTCTTAATGATAATTTGGTTTGTTTAGGATTTCTATTTCCTGAAACATTTTTATAATTGTGGTTGTTATTTTCATTTCACAATTAGAGGGTGGTGTATGGATTTACTTTGACTTGACAGCATGCAGTTATGTGATGCACTGTAGACGATTATGATTGTGTCAAAACCAGAAAAAGAGCACCGAGGTTAAAAGAATTAGAGCAACACATCTTTTTAGGCCCTTTTCATGGTCCTAGCCACAGGATTAAAAAGCAGAGGCATATGTTGCTTAAGCTACAACGAAAAAAAGTTCAATACAGGTTTTGTAGCAAAGTTTGAAGACTAACACTGTCTGATACAGATACTGTCTTGAACACACATAGATTTCAGTGACGTCTGTCAGGGTTTTTTGGACCTTTCTTTCCCTTGCTTCCTGATGATGTTTTGGCTGCTGAACGCTCAGAAATGCCGGTTTGCTAGAAGAGCAAGTGATATGAATCACTTTGGGTTTTAAAGCAACATCATCCACCTGGAAAATGGGTCTACATACATTTTAGGAAACTTCTCATATGTCATGCTAAAATTTATCATTTTACACTGCCCGTGAAGTTTTAGTATCACGTTCCAAAACCTCAGCAGAAGCTTCTCAGGCCTGCTCATTCATGCCATTGTGCTTTTCCATAGACACTGTTGAGAGAGTGGTGTTCTTCGTCTGTTACAAATGCACCACTTAATATCTGTTCTTTCAGGACCTGTTCTCTTTACCATGGTTTTATTTATTTGATCCGAGAGGCAGTACCGTCTTACAGACAGTTGTAGGTGGTCAGTCGTACTCTGCCAACATCATCTCTGTACAGTCGTGCTCCTCTCGTGGGACTACAGAGCCTGGCAGCTGCCCTTTTTAACAAAAGAGCCTATGGGGAACACGTCACTGGAGGCAGCAAGCAACAGCAAAGCATTTAATGTCTCTTCTCTTCCCAAGAAGAAAGCACAGCTGTGGCCAGAATCCACACACATTACATGGCCAAGTTCATGGCTCTGGGGAGTTTGCAATTATATTTTTGCTGCCTCTGAAAAGACTTGCTAAAGGCAGTTGAGCCATGCTGCTGGAATGGGCTGATGAAATCATGAGAAGCAACAGTAAATGTTATATTCAGATCACTAGCGGACACAGTGCTTGCCTCCTTTTCTCCTGAAGTAACCTTCTGGGGCATATTTGTTCTGTCATTGTTTTTAATTTGCTTTATCATACCTAGTGTTCCCACCCATTTGGGATCACAGCCAAAACATCGGCACAGCTGGCAAATGACCATCATGCCCTTCAGTAGTGTTGGGTTCAAAAGCTGACAGAATTTAACAGTTACAAGTGGAGATGGTCTCTACCAAGTACTATGTCACTTGATCTTCTAGTAGGGAACTCCGCTGGCTAGGTGCTGTGACAAAAAATCAAAAAACTGTTCTTGCCAGAATTGAAAGCAGACCACTGTCACAGAATGAACGGGTAATCTCTGGGAAATGACCAGCAACACTTGGTACTTTGGAGAAGTTCAGGTGACCCTAGGCTGCTTAGAGATGCTGTTCTTCTTCCACATCATCAACATTCTCAAAGTGACAGGCTGTGCCTCAAGGTCAGAGTTTGGCTGAGGCTAATTCATATTCACTGATCTCTGGGTTTCATGTTGCAAAACTTCCAAATTAGCTGTTCCACTTAGCAAGCTTCCAAAAGCGGAGGACTTCTTGCTGTTTCTCCTTCTGAAGTGCTGCCTGTGAACAGCCTGTACTGCTGTTCCTAGAACCATAAATACGGCTGGTGGCTTTGGGAACTGTGAGGTTGCCAGATCAAGCAGCAATATTGCATTATCAGAGGTAGTTCTCTCTCTTCCTTGAGACTAGGAAAATTAATAACTCCCAATCCTCTTCTTCATCGTTCAAGAAGTATACTTGTGTATGCAATCAGCCTGCTCTTCTAGAGAATCTTCTTCAGTGACTGCTGCTTCTACTTCTGTTCCTCTGGGCAGCCCCGTCCCCGCACGACTGTAAACAGGCACAGTTTCAAATGGACAAACTTACAACTACGATAAGGGACAGGCTTGAAGTGTTCTCTCAGTTTGCTACGGTGAACCACGTGCCTCATCAGTGTGAACTCCCATAGCCAACAGACGTGGGCGATAACATGTAACAGAAGCAGAACTTCCTGAAATCAAACCAAAATGAAAGTAGTAAAGCCACAATCGTACCGAACAGGCAACAGTTTTTAATTAGCTCAAGCATGATACTGGAAATGTTTGTGAAGCCAATACAAATCATGTGGCTTCAGCTCACCAATATTTTCTGTGAAAAAATGCCATTTGTGAAAAATTTGGACCAGCTTTAGTGAAAACTTTTTGCAAAGTGCAGAATAGATTTATAAAAATTCAGAGAGCTAATCTTCAGAGTGTTCTCTGACTGCTTGAAAAACCTGTCCTCTATTCAGGGGTGATACAATGGTGTCAGCGTTTAGGAACAAACTGAGGAGCTACAATCCTGCTGCAGACACGTGAGTGAATAGTCACTTGATTGTACTTGTGCAGTAAAGAATCTATATAGCAGCTATTGGCATACAGTCACCACAGCTAAATTAAATGCAGGTAATGAATCCATTAAGTAAACTGAAATGAGTAACAGACTCCCATGTGCCAGAGGCAACATTTTTTTAAAGTCTTCCATCTTCCAAATACAAATATAATATCTTCTTGGAGTCATCCCGAGGTAATAATTCATTTCATACTCTGTAGCTGTAAACATCCTGGTATGACAGAGAAAATATTTAAATTATTTTTGATTAATCACCTTACATTATTCCGTGGCTAGGATGCCTTTAGCATGAGTTGCTCTGAGGTGAGAGAGCACTAGGCTTAATCTACAATGGATTGACAATTAATCATTTATGTGATAATGTCCCGGTTGGAGGTACAAACATTTATCTCAAACATTTAATGTTACCACGAACTCATTAACTCTTTGTCTCCGCCTACGCATATGTATGACACACATACACATGCACATATGTGCTCTGTCACCTCAGCATAATTCTTGAGACTCAGGATTGTTAAGACTATCAACAGGATATGACAGTCTTTATGCCACAGAGAAACTCGTCTACTTACAGGAAAACTCCACTTGTTGCATTAGGGCAGGCTTGTGTCTCAGGGTTATGTTCATTGTGTTTTCACTGCTGCTCCTGAAAACCTGGATTTCTTGAATGCCCTATGTCATATCTGTCAATGAGTATCTCAGGTTCCTTAAAGCATCTAAAATGATGTGGACACTTCTGTTTAAGCAGCAGAATCCTTCCCATTATTGTATCTAAACTGAAGTAAAGTCTTGTATTGGGTTTACGTGGCAGGGTTTTGGTAGTTGGGGGGGCTACAGTGGTGGCCTCTGTGAAAAGCTGCTAGAAGCTTCCCCCATGTCCGACAGAGCCAATGCCAGCCCGCTCCAAGATGGACCTCCCACTGGCCAAGGCTGAGCCCATCAGCGACAATGGGAGCACCTCTGGGATAACATAGTTAACAAGGAAAAAAACTCAGTAACTGGTCAATGGCAACAGCAGCCGGAGAGAGGAGTGAGAATATGTGAGAGAAACAACTCTGCAGACCACAAGGTCAGTGGAGAAGAAGGGGAGGAGGTGCTCCAGGTGCCAGAGCAGAAGTTCCCCTGCAGCCCATGCTGAAGACCATGGTGAGGCAGGCTGTCCCCCTGCAGCACATGGAGGTCCATGGCAGAGCAGATATCCACCTGCAGTCCGTGGAGGACCCCATGCCATAGCAGGGGCATGCCCGAAGGAGGCTGTGACACCATGCTGGAGCAGGCTTCTGGCAGGACCTGTAGCCCCATAGAGAGAGAAGCCCATGCTGGAGCAGATTTGCTGGCAGGACTTGTGACCCCTCGCCCTGGAGCAGTCTGTTCCTGAAGATGTACATCTAGACGGCACCCCGTGGAAGGGACATATGCTGGAGCAGTTGGTGAAGAACTGCAGCCCATGGGAAGGAGTCACGCTGGAGAAGTTCATGGAGGACTGTCTCCTGTGGGAGGGACCCCACACTGGAGCAGGGGAAGAGTGTGAGGAGTCCTCCCCCTGAGGAGGAAGGGGCGAGAGAGACAACCTGTGATGGACTGACCACAACCCCCATTCCCTGTCCCCCTGTGCCGCTCAGGGAGAGGAGGTAGAGAAATGGGGAGTGAAGCTGAGCCCAGGAAGAAGGGAGGGGTGGGGGAAAGATGGTTTAAGATTTGATTTAATTTCTAATTACACTACTCTGATTTGATTTGCAATAAATTAAACTAATTTCCCCAAGTGGAGTCTGTTTTGCCCACGATATTAATGCGTGAGCAGTCTCCCTGCCCTTACCTCAACCCACACACCTTTCATTATATTTTCTCTCCACCATCCTGCTGAGGAGGGGAGTGATAGAGCGGCTTTGGTGGGCACCTGGCGTCCAGCTGGAGTCATCCCACCACAAGGGTATATTACAGAGTAAAGTGCAGGTCAAAGATTTAGTTCAGTATTTGACCTTTGAGCATTAACTATTTTGATGCTCTCCGTCAAGAACTCTTAGGGAACAGAAGATCCTACCAGAATAGCCACTGTTCAAAAGTCGGGATATTGGCCTTCTTTATTAGTACATCTCGACAAACCCCATGACATACTCCCTGTTGTCTCTGAACTAAAGGAAAAAAATAGTCATAAGGGGTAAGTCTGCATTTTTGTTGTGCCAGTGACTGTGCTAAAGACGCTCTATAAACATACAAACTAAGTGCTTACAATTGGAATATGAGGTTGACATTTTCTAACATATTTGGATAGTCTAGTTTCTTAAACATCTGGGAATAAGACATGAGTCTATTTTTCTTTGGAAATTTGGAAGAAACAAAGGTTTAGTTGCAACGTCCCTCTCACAGGATACTCCATCTGTATTTCACATTTATGATTTACTAAATTGTGGTTACCACATACTATGTGTTTGTTTCCTTTTCTCGTTTTCTGGCTCTTTCTCTCTAGTTCTGGTTTTCTTAATCTACATTAATTCTGACTCCATGTGCCTTTCATAATTACAGCAGTGCAAATTCAGTTGGATTCTGTGACCAAAAAATACTGATTCCAGCAAATTAAACAGAGAACAGTTGTCTCACAGTAGGCTGATACTCAGCTGTATTTATTTACCTCATTTTTTCCCCAGAAAAACCCTTTCTAAACACTATTCACAATCAGTTAATGTCATGATAACTTGACATTTACTGCTGATACCACTTACAGGTTAAATGAACAGCAATAAACCCAAATAAGAATTCAATACTCACAGATCTTTCTACTTTACTTCTGCATCTATCCCTTTCTTATTTCTTCCTGAAGACTATGTTAGCAAGATCTAGATGCAATAATTAATCCCGGGTTATGACAAGATGGATTTTCCAACTGGAGTTGATAGTTTCAGCATTTGTTTTATTCCCCACAGGGTGAGAAAGCAGTCATGGCAAGGAATTATTTAATTTAGAGTTTACATGAATCATGTTGGTATATATTTTTAGCTTAAAAGCTTAAAAACAAATAAACAATAAAAATACTTCACATAAGCCTGGCCGTTTCTGCAGTTACATAAAACCATCATTTAGTTTAGAATATGCACGCATACCTCAGGAAGCACTACTCAGCGTGCCCTTACTTCAAAAGAGGGGCAGCCCCCCATACCAAACCAGTATCACCGTACAGCCTCACAGTCCTGCGGTTGGGACACTGGCTAGGGAGACACGGATTTCAGTTCATTCATTTTGTGGAACGTCTTGAACCCCTTGGCCCCATATTCTATGGGAACGCTCTAATCATTCAGGTTTAGAGGACAAACCAGAGGACAGCTCATCTCTCCTACCTACCCTGTACATTTAAAGAAAGTGGCCAAAACAACCATATTTTGTCTGAAGTTAATGTGAAGCGGGACAGGTAAATACTTGGGCAGAGAAATGCCGATTTTCAGGCTACTGATTAAAGTTTCAAACCACAGCAAGTCTTAATCTGAACAAGATGGCAGCCACGGACGGGAAGAGTGGAATCTTCTCCATTAGAGTTTTGCTGCCAAAAAGGTAGCCCCTGACACTGTTCAGCAGGGCTTTTGAGAATCACAGCCTTGGATTGAGATGCTTGAACCATCTACAGAACCACTTTTGGTGCTTTGTTATTTTTGTGGATCTTGGCCCGAAACTCCCTGAACCTTGGTTTAATCTAGAATAATTCTAGTCCTGCAAGAAACTGTAGAGGTCTACTGTGGGGAAGTTACTACTGCCTTTGACCCCCACGCTACCTGCAGCGAGGCATGCCAGGGGTTACTGGTGGTGGTAGCCCCGTGTGAGCTCCCATGAGGATTGCTTCCTCACTAATCATGGTTGAAACACGTAGGGCTAAAGGCTAGTATAGACACATCTCTGATTGTTTAGGCTGATTATTTGTTCTCAGAGAAATAGAAGGAAGCTATGCAATGAATTTGTGCAATAAATTAAAAGTGTTAAGCAAAGTGTTTTCCCCATTACTGATATTTTCTCCGACTTTGCTGATTTCTCCATCTCTCTCTCCCTTTTGAGTTTGCTACTGTGTTAGCTCTGCCTGATTAGTCATATACCGAAGTGAATCAGCATGAAATAATCCATGTGTGTCTTAGCTTCCTTGGATTAAATTTAGTCATGCAATATTTGATTTGTCTTGATTCCTAGATTCCTAGCGTATGATTTTGAATTTGCACATAGTTACTGTCTAAATTTTTGGACATCTTTGCTGGCTGTTGAGACATCCTGCCTTGAACTTTCTCTGCTCCAGATGCCAGATGTTGTTAGTAACTTCGAGCCAGAGCCCAGAAACTAAAAAAAGGCCAAAACAGATATGGAAAAAGAACCTGCGGTGGTGCCAAGATCCACCCTCACTTTTCATGTGTAGAAGGTACTCTGAAAACTTTGAGCAAACAAATGCTCATTCCGCAGACCCCACACTGCCAAAAAATGACCTCAGAAGAACTGCCAAAAGGCAACCTGAAGGCTCCAGCCCCGCAGCCCCCTTTGCGCTTACCCACCTCTCATTCAACGTATACAGAGGTGCTGCTTGTGCCTTATACCTGGGATGTCCCTACATAACTGATTTCAAGGGAACATATTTCTACCATGCAGAAGACAGGTATAATTAAACAAAAAGGAATAACCAGGTTTACTGGTAAAACAAAAAGTCCAAGAGAAAAGAAAAAAATATATTCAAGAATAGTCCGTCCAATGATAAGAGGCACTGTGCTATTCTCCTTCTTCTTTGTGAAGAATACTCATTCTTTTACATAATTCAAGTAGGTCAATAGGCATTAACGGAGGCAGAGAATATTTTTAGCATATTTTTACTGCCTCATAACTCTATAATTTGTGAAAATAACACATTTATGAAAGTCTGTTTCAACCAGTGCTCTTCTCTTCCTTCATCCCCTATAAAACATTGGCTGGCTGTTCTTTTAAACCATATTATAAACCCTGTGGTTGAATTCTCTTTGCTGTGGGGGATCATGAGCATACCAGATTCTCAGTCTTTAGAAGCATGAGCCACTAAATACCTCCAGCTTGCCTGAAATTAATTTAGAATCACACAGAAACTGGATTTATAGGCTTGACCTTAATCTCACTAAATTCAGGAGGAGAAAGAACAAAAACTCTTACTGTAAAAATGCTAAAACTATCACATATCAGAATTTCTTTCTTCTCATTTAAACAAGAAATTTTTTTTAAGTTATAGAATCAGATAAGTTCATTAAAAGACACTTTGAGATAGAAATATATGCTTTTCTTGGCACGGAACTCTATCAGCCCCACCTAATGTCACCTAAGCCAGGAAGAAAAACATAAACTCACTCTGTAAATATTGTTGACCTTTTGCCAGGTTGTACCAGTTTGGGGAGTTCGTAATGGGCTAATTTATCTTTCAAATAGAAATCGGTGACATGGAGAACCGGACTATTTCGTAGGTATAGAAAGGTACGCAGGCTATGTATACATGCACATACGCAGATAAATGTATTTTGATTATTGTATGCGTGTTGATAGAGAAAAGGATAGAATGGAATGTACCTAAATTAGGTTAAAAAAATCAAACATTCTTCAAAAATAATCTGTTTTCTCTTGAAAAATGTTCTGAAAAATTAATATCTGTTGAAAAATGACTGTATTGTGTGGAAAGTTCCACATATTCTAAAATCCTGTCTTTGACGGTAACAAGAACAGAACATATATATTGTAATTCTTCCATATTTTGCTATCTCACTTTCAGTGACGGTAATTTCTTGTCTAATTAACCTAAATTTGATTGATCATTTTTTGAACCCATGTAAAATTACCACGACATCCTATGGCAATGAGTTTCACAGTATAACTGCGTTGTGCATGTTGTAGTGACTCCTCCCCCATTGACATCGGTCTTTTAAATAGCCAAATATCCCTTTCTAGTTAGACACTGGTGCTGAGAAGGGGTGCTGGAGGCAAATGAACGGACACCCAGAGTGCAGGGCTCAGACCAATGCGGTGTTTAACATTTTTACTCGTAAGCTCTAAGCAGCTCAGCAGGAAAGTTTCCCCTTTACGTCACCCACCTCATTCTCTCCGTGAAGTGTATAGAAAGCTTATGTACAGAACGCCTCACGTAAGTCATCTGAAACAACCAGCTGGGACTGGGTGCCTCGTATCTTGGCCTTGCATCGCTTACTTGGGGGTGGTTGAATAACCATTCTGTATTTTGGTCATTAACTGTAGATTTATACACGTGATATATATTGATGCATAACAATGCCAACTGGCATCATGAGCCTGAGAAAAAGTTGTGTTGATGTGGACTTCTTTAATTTCAGTGCTGGATCGTGAATATCTTCAGATCACCAGAACGCTTTAATTAAACTCTGTTGAAGACTTCTGCTGCAATACTGTAAATTACCTTACAGATTTTGCTGTCTCAGCTGCTTAGAAATGGATTACGTAGTTCTTTGCACCCAGGCTGCGAATCACAAGCCAACACAAAACTTCCCTCCAAAACCAGGAGGATGGTGTCTTTTGTCATATCCTGGTATATCTAAAACACGTTTGTACAGCGCACACCTCAGTATCTTGTGGGAGCTTCATGATTTAAAGCAAAAGAAAAGGTAATAAATGGAAGACATTAAAAATTGCGGGGGGATTGAGTGGAAGGTTTCACTTGTGGGAATGCAGTCTAGTAATATTATCTTTATTTTTTTCTCCTGGCAGACAATCCATCTAAATGCATTTGTCTAATCAGCCTGGCTGAGAATTTCGAGTTAAATTTTATGGAAAATTCTCACCTTTCACAACTACTTTTATCACTATAAAGGAATTCGAAGTCAGGAAATTTCACAATTATTCATGGAATATGAAATTGAAAAATTCAATTGAAAAATTCTAAATTCAAGGGAAAAACCTGTAAGGAAACTGAAACATATCAAGAAATATTATATATAACAGAAACTACACTATGGCATAAGACAACTAATAAAATATAAAAACCCAAATAAATAACAATGAAACAAATTCAGAATCTAACACATTCATTATGCCAAAAGAAATATAATCTTTACTAATAAAATAAAAACAGCCTTGTTCTAATGATTTTTTTCTTTGAAAATTGTCAAAATAAATGTGGTTCTGTAAGAAATTTGGGCTTTCCTATACTGAAACACTGAACGTCCCTACTTAGAGAGAACAGTGACTTGAAACATGGTGTGGTACAGGGAGCCAGAAAGGTGGAATGATCCGGTCTGATTCACTTCACATTTACAAAAATACTCAGGTTCTCGTCAGGACTCGTTCTGGTCTTACATGGTTCACAGATTTTTTTGATAGAGTATTTCCCTATATTCATTTTCATATTCTTATTTTGGATTTTTAAGTTCTGTTTTCAGGATTTTTTTTCCCCTAGTCTTTTGAAGAAAGTAAGAAGTGATCCTCAACATCTCAAACATTATGCTGTCATTCAGTAGTGTTACAAGGCAGGAAATAATTCAAATAGGGGCACTATTTCTCTCTCAACTGACAAAGCATTTCACAAAATTAGAAAAATTTATTTAACAGTATAATGCTAAGGCATTGACGATCACCATTCCAAGAAATGAAATTCAGTCACGTAAGGATGAAGGTTGAGATCCATAAAAAGATGTCTGTTTCTCAGTAGCTATGTATACATTTCATTTACACAGAGCTGTTAACTCCACCAAGAGCGGTCCAGTACGAAATACCGGAGGGAAACGAGGTATCCCAATAAACGGTCTGCCTACCTTAAAACAAGATTCCCCAGCTCATTCACTGCACGCATTTCTAAATACGTTCAAAGGCGGTAAGCAGGGAACAATAAGAGGAAGGTATTGGCTGCGTCCCTGCCTTTGAATTTCACTTTATGTCTGGCCTAATGAAATGTGGTTGTTGCCCTGTATCACCGGAACCCTGCAGGCACTTCAGCCCTAGAGCGGCTTAAATGAGGGTGGGTAAAGGACACCTCTCAAAAGACAGAGATGGGGATTTGAACCTTCCCCTCTCCCCAATAGGAAAAAGAAACGAACCACAGACTAGGCAAATATTTTGCCATGGAGTTGTTTCGAAAAATAGGAGTTGCACAACACCTTAATCTAGCGAGGGAGGCGTTGCTGTGGTACCACGTACAAAGCCCAAATCGGTATCTGTGCCCGTTGCTCGCACCGCAGCATATAGGACCGGTCCGGAGGTGGGAAGACTTTACACAAGTGGGTTTATGCATGTACTAGACAAAGATTAACACACAGTTTACACGTTAACACTGCCGGTGAGAGAGTTTTCCTGGTAAGACCAAAACCACCCACGGGCGCAGCAGCTGAGCACGTCTTTGAAAGCTCCTGAAGTCCGTTTGCAGATGAAGCTCTGCGTGACACGGCACACAAAAGGCGTGCAGCTGAGGGAGACAGGCAGGACGGAGCTGTGTTTAAATCTACAAAAGATCACAAGAATTAGGGATTCTTTTTAATCATCTTGTCCTACGCTGCATTAACAGTTTGCATATGCCAGATAACATATTTAATCCATAAAACATGACTAGCAGTGTCCTCACCTCTTCACGTAGGTTCATCTTCTCTAAGGCAACCACTGCTTCAGTGCTGATATATTCCTTACTTAATCCCACCATCAAAACAAACGTTGCTGGGTTCAAATGGAATATCCCCATGTTAAACTAATTTCCATTCAAATGTCTTTAGGTACATTAGTTCCATCTTCACCTGATCTATGTTTATATTTTTTCAGGTTTTTAATTTTAATCCTCAACCTTGTAACACACTCTTACATATGCAGTTTTAGGACTAAACATCATCTTCAAAATGGAAGGGTTTCAAAAATGGAATACTCTTGCATCATGCATTTTATCCCCAAATGAGGGTTTCCTGATTTATTTGTTCAGACTCATCCAGATTTCTCAATGCTGCAGTGAAATAATAACCAAAACAAAGCAGAACTGGAAAGTAAAAAATAACTATTAATGCTGTATTAGAAAATTAAACGTTTTTATTAGATTCAATAAATATGAAGAAAATTTTAGTTAGCTGTCATAAAACACACGTTGGTATCGCAGAGAAAATACCCTTTGTAAGATGTTATTTACAGTCACTGCAGAGCCTTTTCGCACAGCTGCTTAAGCGTGGGAGGACAAAGCTCAGACTGGGGCTCAGAGGGAGGAAGGAGCAGGAAAGTGGGGCCTCTCCTTTGCAGAAAAATGTAAGGACGCATTAATTGTTCCAAAACAATGGAACAACGTGGGCTATAAACTTCCAAGGCTTCCCTTCCCTTCCCTTCCCTTCCCTTCCCTCCCTTCCCTTCCCTTCCCTTCCCTTCC
>VFFE01008203.1:858434-918651 GCA_008921705.1 Burhinus oedicnemus | reverse complement strand
GCCTTGCCCTCCCTCCCCGCCCAGGTCGCCCTGCTGGACCGCAACGCGGAGGCCGGGCAGGAGAGCAAAGAGGCCCTGGACCAGCAGTTCGAGGCGCAGAGGACGGTGTTCATCCCCTGCGACGTGACGGAGCCGGAGCAGCTGAAAGGTGAGGGGGGAAAAAAGGGGAGAAAAAGGGGGGAAAAGGGGGGGGGGGAAGGGAAGGGGCAGCGCCCAGCCCGGTTCGCGGGCGGCGGGGGGGTGCGCGGGGTGCCCTGGGGCGCAGCCCGCTGCCCGTCGCGGTCCCCGCATCCCGCAGCCCGCATCCCGGGAAGGGGTCGTATCCCAACCCGCAGCCGGGAAAGGTGCCCGCCGGCGTGCCCGCCCTTCACCGTGGTACTTGGCACATGGTAAAGGCGAGGCGAAGAAATCGCTTCCAGCGAGCGCTGCCCGCGATATTTTTGCCCGAAAGCCTCTGCAGAGGACGATTATTTTATGAGTAATATATATAAACTTTAAAGCCCGGACCTGCTTTTTTTTTTTTTTTTTTTTTTTTTTTTTTTTTTAATGAGGCTTCAGTGCAGACCCCAAGCTGCATTCCCTTGTCCCAGGAGTGATGGATGCGGCCGGGGGTTGCAGGGCTCTTCCCACCCGGCACCCCCAGCTCCCCGCGGATGGAGGCAGAGCTGGCCCCAGAGGGCACCCCGCTTTGTGGCGGGGTTAAACGCGGGTTGGGAACGTGGCACAGGGGGTTTGCAGCTGCAGGGAACGGCAAAGGAGCTTCCCTCGCGCAGGATTTGCGCTTCTGGTTTCCCTTAGTGAAATAAATCACAGTCCTTACTGAGTTCTTAGAGTGTCGCATGATGTCGATGCCCCCTTCGGAATATTTCATAGCAGGCGCGCCGCTTCATCGAAGTTTCTTTATTAAAGAGATACATTCGTAGGTAGTGACTCAGATTCCGATTTTGACATCACTTTTGTCAGTGCCCTTTCCCCGCGTTCATCGGTGTCGGGCCAGCTGTGAACATTTTTAGCTCTGCTTATATTCCCTACACTTCACTGGCCGCTCTCTCAGCAGCGGCGATTGCGCGTACCCGTTCCTCTTTCCCAAAACATTGCAGCGAGCCCGGAATTCAACAATATTGTTCACTAGCGTGATTATGCCCAATTCCAAAGCTTTACGTTGTCCATCTGTAAGAGAGATGCTGGGCTGCAAGTTTGAGATCGGCTCTAATCAGCAAACGAAGTTTTTATCAGCTAGGTGGATTATTGACTTTTTCTCCCAGTGGGAGGAGTAACCTAGGAGCAAGGAAAAGCATCCTAGGGGTAGGAACGGCATGTGCTGCAGCATGGGTGTTACCCCAGCGTGCTTTATCTCCCGCATTCCTCCTGTCTCTGGTGCCAGGCTGGTGCAGGACCGACGGGTGGGCACTGGGAACTGGAGTGAGCGGGAGAGGTCAGCGAGGGAGGTTCTGGAACCGAGTTAGCAGGAGAAGAGCGATCGGAGTAGGATCGCAAGGAGCGAGACCAAGAACAGGCAGCTGCTGCTTTACGCGTCTCTGAGACGGCGTTATTCCTGCTGCGGGTTTCTTAGCATAAATTTGCAAACGTGTCTTACAGTCCTTGGGGGTTTCTGGGGTATTTTTAGGTGGTTTTGTTGGTTGGGGGATTTTTTCCCTGCTTTATTTTCCTATTTTTTCAAAGCCACCACTTAATAAACGTAGATTAATTTCACTCCTAGTGTTGAAAGTTCTTAGTGGATGTGTCAAGCCCTGTGCTTGCTTTTCACGTTAAAGGTCATGTGCACGAATGAAGTTCCTCTTATTTTAACTTTAGCCCTTTCGGAATGAAACAAGCCACAGTGCTAGGACCAGGATCTGTGGGTACATCAGGTTTTTGGGGAGGAAATCAGCTGCTTCATCGACTTTCAAGTCTTGCCTGTGCTTTTTTCACCGGTGGCTCTTTCACATAGTCCCCCACAAAATTCTGCTATCTTGTCCCACTTCTGAAAAATCCCCATACATTTACTTTTGCTTTCCATGAATGTTTAGGAAGCTCACATATAACTGGTCTTTGTGCTTACTTTCCACTGTTTTTCTTACCTCTCCTTTCAAATGGATCCTCCTCTTCGTTTTTCATTTTTCTTCACTCAACATTGCGTAGGATCATCTGCTTTCAATTTTTATGATTCCATAATAACTAACCAGTGGGAAATGTAAACACAGAATTATTCCACATTCAGAAAGGGAAGAACAAGTCAGTTTACACTGATGTGTGGGTGATAACTTTAATTTATAATGAGATTCTTCTTTTTGTGGATAGGTAATAGGTGGGATTACTGTAAGCAGGTAGACTTTTACCAGAAATATTCCGAATTTGGTAACCATTCTTTATTTTAACATAGATATGCAAACAGCTGAAAAGCATTTGGCTCTTTTCTCAGTGTGTAAGTGAGAAAACTACAGTTAATCAAGACTGTGTGAACTTAATAAATAAATAAATGGCAAAAGTACTATTATCCATGGTGGTTTTTGAAGGCAAAAGTCTATTTTCTATTATTCTAACCTCATTCTATTAAGAATTTTGCCATTCTCTAAAACAGCGTCTTTCATCAACCTCATTCTATTAAGAATGAAGTTGATGAAAGATGCTATTTTAGAGAAGACTTAAAAGGGAATCAGAGAGCCAGTTTCCAATATTTGGAAGCTGATTGAGGATCCAAATTGTATTTATTTTATTCATTGAAACTAAGTAAAATAATCAGTTCTGCTCCTAATAAAGCCAAAGGTTTTCATTTGCCCTTGCTGATGCAGGATTGGAAAGACGAGAAGTGAGTGAAGAGTTAAGTTGAGAAACCAGAGAATGAATTAGCAACAAACACAACAAAAGCCAAAAAGGCAGCCAGCCAAAAATAGAGGCTTTAGTAATATTAAAATACTCTAGTACAGAATAAGAATATTAGAAAAATCTGTACAATAAAGGCTGGTGGATAAATCAAACGCTTCCCATCAGCTCTTGTGCTGATGACCGTGATGGACCCGCAGCGTTCAGGCAAAGAAAAGGCTGTAACGGTACCCACCACCCGGTGCAAGAAAAGGACTTGGTAAACCCCTGCAACTGCTGCAAGAAAGGTCCATGCCTCGAAGCTGCTGCCGTGCTCCTGATGGAGCTAAAGACCAGAGAATTAGGATGGTCCTGGGATCACCTTTCAGTGATGCGGTTTCATTAAGGCCTGCCAAGCATAACCTCAGAGTACCTGAAATACTCTGCATTTTTAGTCAGTCACCAAACAACGCTTTTTAAAACAATATTGGGCGGGGGGAGGGCGTGTCTTGGTTTACATAATAATATTTAGTGACGAGGAGCAATATTCGGAGGGAAGATGAAACAAGCTGTATATATACATGTAAGATAATGTCTGCAGTCATGGGAAATCTTCATCTGGAATGAACATCTGGAGCTCATCTCATCCAACTGTCCTGTCAAAGCACAGCCAGCCTAGATAAGTTTGCTCATCACTATGACGTCATCATGTTTTTCCATACACATGTCTTATCTTAGTTCGAACACTGTCACCTGGGAGAACACAATGGCATTGTGGAAGTTTCCCAGTTCTTTATTTTGAAATTCTTTGGAAGACAGGTCAGTATTTTCATCAATAGAAGGAAGAAGATTTGAGTTTGAGAAACACATTTTAAAGTTACCTGACAAGTAGGATGTATAACAATTTATTCATAAATGGATAAATTTTAACAAGAATTATGATTAATTCTTTGTAGTTGAAAGATTCGTATTAGCTATATCACTGAATAAGAATTCTGTTCTTAGGTTAAATTCAGACTCTTCCAAGAAAATTGTTCTGAACACACAAAACTTTTATTTTTCCTCTAAAATAGATGGTGCCAAATCTTGAATTCACTAGCTATTTCAAACTGTTACAAATCAAGCTATAAATGCTTAATTTATATAATTAGTGTGCCAAACATCCTATCTACTACAAACTGTATGGGTGCTAAGAACTTTCATTAGCTCCTGTTATCAGGCATTATAAAACCGAATGAAAAGGCGATGATGGTATCTTAATCATTTCATTTTTCCCAAATATGTTTGACATTGGTGAATGGTTAGATAAAGCAGTTAATTGTGTGTTGCTCATTAGTGGTTAAGAAAACAGTGAAGACATTTTGGTAGACTAATAAAACACTCATTTGTATGCATGCATTGTATTTTTATATCTTGCTTTCCATAAGTGCTAAGAAATTTCACCCTTGGATCTTACTATAGGTGCTTTCAAAAAAGTAATTGACCATTTTGGAAGGCTGGATATTGTGGTTAATAATGCTGGAGTGAACAATGAGAAGGACTGGGAAAGCACTATACAAATTAACTTGGTAAGAATTATCTCCTTTCACGTCTTCATACTTTATTTAATGCTGGAATACGCTTAACAGCCCTTGGCTTGTACCGCTTGTGCCGTGTGACAGAACAGGAACGAAGCGAGCTAGTGAAGCACAGCCATTGAGACAGTCGCCACGTAACTGCACGTGTGCTAACCAATGCAGGACCCGCCACACACATTTGCGTTGTCTATCCAAGACGTGCAGCACTGCGTAGAGGTTCTCAGGCTAATACCAGACAAAACTTTTCCTAGAAAACCCAATGAAATGCCAGGTAGGTGGAACGACGTGGTGCCCAAAGCAGTAGAGCTGCACCTACAGGAGGCTGGTCTGTTTGTATGAATGATTTAGAGCATTTTAGTTACCTGTGAGACTCAGCTGGCCTGCGTTAGCGAGTAAGTTGCCATTTGTCGATATTACAAGAAAACTTGTTCAACTGAGAGCTCCACATTTTCTTCACCAATGACGCAAGCATAATATAGGCCATTTCACCATCATCACCGACAGAAGCACACCGCTTAGGAGCACTTACTTGCTAAAACCCAGCACATTCAATGAGCCTGTAAAATTTATTTTCAAACAGACTATTACCAGTTCTTTGATATTACCTGGTATCTCATCAGGTGAGACCACCAGATCTGATTCTCAGTTGAAATGTTTTTAATTCAGACTCCACTGCTAGGAGATCTAAGCTCCAAAGGAAGGAGCAACTTTCTGGGTTAATAAAATTCTGACCAACTTGTATTGTGCCACCTGTGAAGCTCTAATTCAATGGTGAGTCAACAAGTCACCCCTAAGACCATACTTACAAAGTGTTATAATCTAGATCTGCAAAGAAAGTAGCAAAAGCAAGCGTGGAAGAGTGCAATGTGGAGTTTTCTCCAATCAGTCATTTGGAATTTGTCAACGCAACAAGAAAGCTCAGGACAAGAAAATTAAAAGTTTGTTTTTGTCAAAAGTTTTAAGGACAAAGGTACCTGAGTCTTTGAATCCTAATGCCTCCATGAAAACGGACTAGCAAAAATCCCCCAGGACAAGTAACACAAAGTGTATATGAGACAAGTTATAGAAAAATTAATGGGAAAAATACGTATTTTTTTTAAAAAAGATTCACTAATACTTTTTCTTGATCTTTTATATCTATTCAAGGTCAAATTTGCTTATTCTTGGAAGGGACTGAACTGAGACCACAGATTAAAATTTCCACAATAAGCGAAATACATTTGTTCAATTTCCTTTGCCTTTTCTTTACACTTTCTTTAAGATTTAACTACACGTATTTCTTCTTCCCTCTTTCATTTCTAAAATATTCTGACAAATTTAACATCAGGAAACTTCATATTGTGAAGTAACAGGAGTGTGGCATCCTCAGTGCTATGCAACATTGATATCTATTAGTACAGATCCCCTGAATTTGAAAGAAGACTTTACCTGTCTTCTAGATGACTGACTTCTCTTTATTGTTGTGCCTGGTTTAACACAGGATGTAAGTTACTGTAGGCAGCCACCCATCTGTCAAATTTGCAAGCACAGATAGTTAGTCATCCCTAGAAAAATTGAAGTCCATGTAAGAAACACATTCTTCTGTGATTGGCCTTTAAATTTAGCTCAAAAAATGAAGGCATTTCTGATCAGCAAATCTTGAAGGTGTTCAACGTCCAGGTAAATATCCTAACTTAGAGTGACGTCTAAACAATTTTTCAGTACCAGGAGGTTCAAACAGAAGGCATGGAGAACCTCCGCCTGCTATTCTTTTTGTCTTATTACCAGTGATTGGGCTGAAGCAGACCATAGGTGGGTTTGAACCATCTTAAGCAGCAGAAAAACTGGAATCCAAGTCTTACAAATCTATATGTTTAACTATCAAGCTACTGCCCCTAAAATTAAAAAAAAAAGAAAAAAAAAAAAAGAAAAGGAAGATTACATAGTTTATACATTATTGCATAGGTAAATTCACCAGAAATGTCCTACTGACTTAATTCATAGTCAAAAGTTGGAAAATGTCATCAACACATGCTGGTGACTGGAATGAGAACATCTGAAATGTCCAAGCAGAGTAGACGTACAGCCATGTGGGTTAAATCAAGGGCACTCTAAGATCCAAATATTCTCATTTATCTTTTGATTTGAATATTCTTTCCCTGTCTAACCTTGAGTCAACTAACTAGCTTATTTCCATAGGGCATTTCTATCTAGTTACTGTAATTTCTATAAACCAAGATACAACATTTCTTACTTTTTTGCTTTTTAACTATAACTATCAAAGAATAACAGCTGCTGCATTTAATATGTTATAATGGTTGGTTCCATATAATAGTTTTTGCTTCTTGTAGACAAAAGAGCAAAATATGTATGACATACACGATTTTAAAATGTCTATTTCCCCAACATCGGACATTTTAAGTATTCTTTGTATTATCTGTAAGAACAGGAGTAACTTCTACGGACACACATTTTGATACACACTATGCACGTATTTTCTACTTTAAAAAAGGGAAAAAAAACCCTCTACACGCCAATCTTCATCTTAATGATATCATTTATATATTGATACAACAAATGCTCCCTGCCCCAGTATAAAGTACAAAGTACAAAAGTAGAGCAGTACAGGGCACGATAAATCAGAGCAAACACACGCGGGGTGTGTTCCTTATGGCTAAAACAGTTCACAGAACCGGTTGGTCTTCGGGAACATTTTTAAAGGAGCGCAAGGAAGTTCCCTGATAGAGCGAGAAAGCAGAAAGAGCAGAATGAAGAAGATTCAAAACGTGGGACTCAATTTAGAAGGAAAAAGAAGGAATAAAACACAGTTCCTACTTGTATCCATTACAGTTTCCTGAGAGCGAGAAAAGACAGCTTGATAAAGATGGGGGGAAATGAGTATTAACTGCTAAAAAGAGATTTTCTTTGTGGTGCTTCCCACTGTTTTGCTACATTTTGTACTAAACAACATCCACCTTCTTGTTACTTTATTAATATTTCTATTAACTTCTTTTAGTTAAGTATTCCAGCAGTGCCATCCATTCCTGACCTCAAAACTCCAAAGCCGATAGTGTTGACTTGATCATTATCAGCTTGATCAATGGCAGCTTCAACTACTCATACCCACGCCAATGCACGCTCCTGTTATTATGGCATATAAAAAAAGATCTTGGCAACCATACAGGAATTCCATTTTAGATGGCTATTACCAATGTAGTTTCAACAGCCCATGGTGCACACGCGTACCCACGCACAGACTGTCACAAGGACATACCACTCGTACATTCTTCTCAAGAGTCCAACCTACGTCCTCCAGCATGACAAGAACGGCGTTTCTTGCATTCAACGTCACAAGAACTTTTGCCTAAGGAATCCAGAAATTTTATAATCTGACTTTTTTCTCTTCAAGTCCCTAAAGAAAGAAAAACTCCCACATCTTTATGAGCCTTGAACATATATATTAGTTAAGCACAATTTGGTGTTTGAAGAAGCTTCCCTAATTTTATCTTGTGTTGATGATGTAGGCTTTCTGGAACCACTGTAATTATAGTGGCTGCTTAATTACAGTATTTTTTCTCTTTACAAATGCCCTTAGCACATTTTATACTAAGACAATCCCAAAATTTACTTGGAGGTTCCTTTTTTATGCTCGTATCGGAGGTTTCTGAAAACTGACATAGGTTGCAGTATACAGTTAAGTGTAGCAGTACTGGCATCACATATTCCTGTATTTTAAATATTACCTGAATCAAAAGCACTTTACATAACATTTTGACTATCATTGTTTTCTTATGCCAACAAATTTATTATTTTGTAGGTATATTTAAAAGAATTTGACAGCAAAATCACAATTATCTCCTGCTTATGTGATGATTTTGCACATTCTAACACATTATTCTGAAAAAACTTTAAATTGCAGGCCAAAAAACCACAGTTGTATGGGATCCAATTATTTAAGTGTTTTCCAGAGAGAAGTAGAATCCAAATACACATGTAAAATTTGTTCAGGTTCATGACAGTGTCCTTTGTGGAAGGAGTAAAAGGGATCCCTTGGCAGTATGTGGCAACCTTCTTCTGGTCCACACACCTTGGTCTCCTTTCCCAGTGTACCAGGAGAAATGACAAGGACTGAACTTTCATCCCAAAATAATGTGACCAGGACATGTAGCTGGATTCAACAGGCGGGAATTACCACCAGGTCCCACAGTACAGATAGAGGCAAGTACTGTGTCTTAATGCTACCCACACAGAAACAAAAGAAAACAAACAATGCTCTCTGTAGAAGACAAAATGCACAGGTAACTTGTTTACCAAGCTTGCATTCTAAGACAACCAGAAATACACAAACTCTGTTGTTCAATGGCTTAGTTCATAGAATTATACAATGGTTTAGGTTGGAAGGGACCTTAAAGATCACCCAGTTCCAACCCCCTGCCATGGGCAGGGACACCTCCCACTAGACCTGGTTGCTCAAAGCCTCGTCCAACCCGGCCTTGAACACCTCCAGGGATGGGGCAACCACAGCTTCTCGGGGCAACCTGGGCCAGGGTCTCACCACCCTCACAGTTAATTTCTTCCTGAGATCTAATCTAAATCTGCCCTCTTCCAGTTTGAAGCCTCGTCCTATCACTACATGCCCTTGTAAAAGGTCCCTCTCCAGATTTCTTGTAGGCCCCTTTCAGATACTGGAAGGGGCTCTAAGGTCTCCCCGGAGCCTTCTCTTCTCCAGGCTGAACAACCCCAACTCTCTCAGCCTGTCCTCACAGCAGAGGGGCTCTAAGCCTCTGATCATCTTCATGGCCCTTCTCTGGTGTTTATTCTTCAGTATCATTTGATGTCAGAAGGAGGACTAAGTGCCTAGGGAGCGAGACATGGCCACCAAAAAGTACAAAGTACCACTTACCTTGAAATCAGTGGCATGAGGGTCAATACTCTAAGTGCATAAAGAAGCCTGCAAGTATTTTTGTTATTTTTGTTGTTCATATTGCATCAGGAAGGGCACAGACTTACCTTAACTGCACAGTAAGTCAATGAACTTCTTAACTTATAGTTTTGATGTATATTTACAGTAACCAATGTTGAAGTACAATGAAAAGCAAATTTCTTTGCATTAAGAACTAGTTAAGCCCAGCTACTCAAAATGCAATACTATTCCCATGTCCTTCAGGAATGGGAGGGGGGAATTAAAGAAAACAGCACAGTAAAAAACTGAAACATAGTTATTTCACTCCCACATTGTACAAAAGCTGCTGATGATCAGATGAGCAAATGATCAAATCCTACCGCACATGCCTTTCTTCTTTCTGCCTCTCCCTCCCTAGGCTTCTTCTTTTCCACAGTTTGAGCTGGAAATTCAAACTCAAGAGCATGGAATTTCGTTTCATATAGCAAGTAAACTAACCTATGCATAGGAATGCCAAGGGACTTGCATGCTTGCTACAACCTGTCGGCTTCCTAGAAAATCTACATTAAAGACAAAATCAGTCCCACCTCCCTGTCCAACAGCAAAATGCTAACATTTTCCATGAATATCACTAGCAGCACTTAGTTTCAGACTTTTGAAGTTCCTCTTACGCAGTTCGTAAAGTACTTTGAAATGTTTCCTTATAGATAGCCATCAATTTACAACATCACAGTACGAAAGTCAAATGATCTTGGGTCAAATTCCAGCTCTGTGCTAACCTGCTTTATGAAACCACAAGTCAATGGCTCTTTCATTTGTTTTTGTTCGGTATCCCTAGCACCGAACTAGACTGGCTCAGAAACCTACACATAATGTTAGGACTGATCACTGATTACCATTTTCTTGTCTCAAAGCAATTCCTGTTGCCTTATCCACTTGATAACAACAGTCATCTTCAGCACTGAAGGAATGCCGACACAGTTATATAGTTTCTCAGCATGAAATATTTGCATGCATAAGGAGACAGCAGAAGTATCAGACGAGAGGTGGCAAGGGGATCTTTATTAAATAGGTATAAGAAACTACGTCAGTTGGAACACCTGCCTTGGAACGCTAGGAAGAAAGCACTGTGTACTAAGTTACTTTCAAAGTACCTGTCACTTTCAAAGGATGATGATTAGTGATGTTCTGGGGCCATCACTGAAGAACGCTTTTTTTTTAATAGATCAAGCTAAAATGAAACACAGAGTATGAAAATTGGCTTACGGGTGTAACGTTGGAATACAAGGAGATCGTACGCCACTGGCTAACACTGGTTCCTAACGCCAGAAATAAATGCATTAGGTCTCTGTTGGAGACTGGGAGTCTTATTAGAATCAGAGTTTCAATATATGATTTCTTTTAGAATAATACAGTTAAAACTGCACAGCTGTGGGATACAGAGAAATGTCAAGAATCAGAGTTTTTGTAAGTTTTGTTTCTGATTTTGACACTCATACCTAAATTGCCATTTAACCATTTGTTAAGTAAGTTACTGATTACTGATATGACACTTCCAAAAGCACCTGCCAATGTCTGGAGTATTTGCACAATTATTTTGCAAAGTTTACCACGCTGTCAGATACCAAGGTTTGGGTTTAGTACTGTATGGTGCTTCAGAACGTCTGATCTCCTCTAATGTAAATCTGTAATTCATGGAAGCTAATACTAGGAGATATTCCCACACTTTCCATTATAACTTCATTGGAAAGAATCCTAAATTTTCTACTGGCGGCTGAGTAAAATTGCCTCTCTTGAGAGCACACTCAGACCTGCAGTGCACCTTGATGGTCCGTCTTCCTTATGTGCTACAGTAAAGCACTGTATTTTGGTAAGAAAACAAGCAGCCATATCACCAAGATCACAGATTTTTTCAACACCTAGGAGGACAAACATTTACATTATTTTCTGATTTTGAATTACACTAGTTTTCAGTGGCCAGGAGCAAAAAACCTAGGTGAGAGTCAGCTCTCCCGATTTTCGCTTTACCTGCATTTAATTGTAAATTCGACTGCTTTCCTCCTGTCGGTTCTTGACGTGTTTATGGACAATATCCATGCAGCTAAATGTAATTGTAAACAAAGGAATTGTAAAAAATTCAACTCTAAAATGCAACACGCTTTGTCGTACAAAGTTAAGCCTCGCAGCATATTTTCATCTTCAAAAAAAATTCTCTGACTTGTTTTAATTAGGTAATTTTAAACGTTAGCTTTCCCAGAATTTCTATATGCAATAGACAAACTATGAATTATTATTCATTAAGAGCATGGGATTAAATTATTATTCTTAAAAGTATGGAGAACTACACAATCTGAAGACACTTTTAATTTCTTTCAGTTTATAGAAAGGCATATTGCAGACATTTTTCATCGTATCCCAAAACCAGGAAACTGGGCTGCACAAACCGCATCATTCTTTGCCTGTTTTACTTTTTATTGTGTATTTCACGGTGTAGTGAAGTAACAGCCAATGAGCTTTCTTCTGGAATTCCGATGAAGTATTCTGACGTCAGCTAATAGGAATTCAAAGTCACATTTCATATGAGAGGAGGCCTGAGGCTGCGATTTATGCACTTGCAAAGATGGATTTCATAACAAAACCACACAACACTGTGCTATTGTTCTTTGGAAAACCATTGTTCTTTGGAAAAACCTCGTTCCCATTTGAGTGGTTGGCAGTCAGGTAGGACGGCCAGCTTCACTTTATCAACTCAGCTGGATGGACAGGCTGGACTGGAAAGTGGCATTAAGGTTTCTGAGCACACGTCGTAGGACTTTCGCACTATGGGAAGTTCAGCCGCTGCTGTTCTTCCTTGGAGAACTATTGAGAGGACTTTCTCTCCTGGAGACAGGGGAATTCTGGCAGAAGAATGGGAGATCTGTCACGCGACGCCTTTCATCTGAAGTGCCATCTGCTGAGTGTGCAGACAGCTGGGTTCTTCTCACCCTCTATAGTTGGTTCGGAGTTTACCTCCAGAATAATTCTCTGTGTTACCAGCCCAAACACCAGAAATAGCCGTGTCACCCGAGATCACCCACACTCGATGAGAAGTTTTTTGCAGGATAACAGCAGGTATAAGGGTAATATCCGAATGAAAGTCTGCATTAATTCTGAAGGCAACCTCTCACAGTACCTACATAAAGGAGAAGGCTTCCCCGGCCACTTGAAGAAATGTTAAGTTAATGGCGTCTGGAGAGACAAAAGAGCAGTACAGTGATTTCGATAGGAGAGTCAAGCTACACGCCTTTTCCGTGTCTTATAATTGTGGTTTGGCCAAAGACTCCTCTAGCTCTATTATCTCCTTGAAGGAGAAGGCTGGAGGAATAGAAAAATCCTCAAGGAGCCCCAGGCTCCAGCCTCCAGCTAATTTAGTTCCTCTAATCATCCTCAGCGGAATTCTCTTTTTCTGTTGGGCAGGCTGAGCCACTGCTCCAGGGCACGGCAGGACCTGCACCCGATCTCCACGGAGAGCATCAGCCCCTGCCTTGCTCAGATGTCCGGTCTACAGCCTGTCAATCACATGTATATACTAAAAAAACTCCACCCACCCTTAAGTCCAGGTCATCTGAGCTGCCAATGAGTTTGTGTTCAGAATACGGATACCTTACAGCAACATCACTGGGCAGTAATGATCTCGTTTTTCAATACATCCATTAAAATTTACATGTGACAATCAACATTAAACAGCACTTGACTACATTTAGATTGGCTCTGAAACTTTCCAGGACACGCAAGAGAAATTGGATTTAGTTTGGTATTTTACAAGCCACCGAAGACAGTTTTTTGGAAAGTTTCTGTTGAAACATTTAATCAATAACATTCTTTGGATATTAATCAAAACATTTTTCAAAGTATGTTAGTTAAGACAAAACTTTCCAGAAGAAAAACAAAAAAGCTTTTTATGGGACTTTTTTGCTTAAGAGAAGTTTAAAATGTTATTTCAGAATTTTGAACTATTCATATTTTGTGATTTTTTTTTTTACATTATTCCACATAATTATTATACTGAAAATATATTGATATTGAAAATATCACATAGGATGCTGCAAAACTACAGAAAACAAAAAAAGCTGATTCTTTATCGAAATTCCAAAGCAAACTTGGTAATGAGGTCTCAAGTTGTTTTATCTCTGTCAATGGGCAGCTTAATTTCTTGTTACTTGGGCAACGAACAAGCAATACTAACAAAGCAGGACATGCAGTCCTCTCATTCCTGTTAAAACCAATAAGCGCAAACTTGAATTAGGACTTTTACTTTATGTTTTATAGCACGTATGTCTAAAACTAGCAGCTAATAAAAATGAAACTTAATACATGTCTTTAAATTATTCCAATTTTGGTTTGGGAATTTAGATAATGGTAGAAAAATACTTAATGTTCTGATTTTAAAAGCTTTTTCTTTCCAGTACACCTAGCCACTATCCATCAGGGTTTAGTCATATACAGATAATTTTTTTTTAGTGTGGTTTCTTTATTGTTATGGGAGATTTCCCTCTCCATGATTCACCATTCTGTAGACCTTGCCTGCTCAAAACTCTCTGTGAAATAATTGCGTGCAGATGGGAACATACTTGTAGGGCCCCTTCCATCTTTTGAACATCTTCATTTGGGTCAAATAAATAGCACCAAACTAATAAAATATAAGCGGAGTTCTCATTTAAAAATTGAAATAATATTTCCAGAAAAATCAAACTCAATACATTTGTTCATTTTAAGTAGAAATTGTAAACCAAATGTGAACTGATTATGGAGCAATCTAACAGAATCAGTAAATAATTATGAAACTCATCACTAATGCAATAATATTGTGACATTTCATTGAAATTAGCGTCTTCCACTAGCAGCAGTGTATTACAGCTTCTAAAGTCTCTGGGAAAGTGACTTGCTCTCCGGGAAAGACTCAACCGCTTGATTCGTTTAGGAGGCTGACAACCCCAGGCCCGGTGTATCTTTAGGCGTCTCGGTTTAAATGTCTGAAGTTTGGCGAGATGAAGCTCAGCAGAAGTTCTGACTGCAGGAAGGTTCAGAACCAGATCTTAAGGAATCAAGATAATGCAGGTCTCAGTAAAATTTTCTTCCTCAAAGACCTTTCTTTTTAAATAATTTTAAAAATCACATGCTGCAGCTAATATTATGCTAAATCCATGTTTCATACCTCTTCAAACGCTTTTTTACCTTACCTGTATTTGCCTGTTTGGTTTAACCTTCTTTTGAGAGGAACGGTAAAACTCCAGTAACTTCAGTCAGAAAAGAAGACAGATTTTTAATATCCTGGGGCCAGAAAGATAACATATAACTTAATCCTAAAAAAGGATCTCGTGCCTTTAGCCAAATGGAGTTATAAGTGTGGGTATTATCCTCAGATTCACTCTGTACATTTTTTATAATGTAGAGCAGTTTATCTCGATAAAAATGCTGGGAATTGGATCGGTTCATGCACCACTTATACCCTCAGATAAAGTGTGTGTTTCCTCTATAAATTATTTACGTATTCTGTATTTCATTTCCTTCACAGCATTTATTTCACATTGTAACCTTTTAGTTTGACTATTAGTACCTTAATAAGAAAAATAATTCAGCTGTTGTTATTTCTCTGCATTGCCGTTGTGCTGCTGAAGTTACTGACTTGCGTCACTGTGGAATGTCATCTGTGTTTATAATCTCCCAAGTACAAATAAGATCACTGGTATAGCAATACAGGTTCTAGGCACCACGATTAAAGCAAGATTCAGTTTTTGGGAGCACAAAAGAAACATATTTTGACTATAATAATCCCTTTCTTCCCTGTACCAGACATCTGTGATTAGAGGAACCTACCTCGGCCTAGAATACATGAGAAAAGGAAACGGAGGCGACGGAGGAGTAATCATTAATATCTCATCTTTGGCAGGTAAGAATATTTTCTGTATAAACGCTTCCTACTCACCGGTTTGTCTCTAAAGTAAGTGAATCTTACTGATCAGTCACACTTTTCCTTCTTTCTTATGGCTCTTCCCTGTTCATTCCCTTTTTGACCTGGTTTTCATGAGAGCAACCAACGTAATATCAAAGGACCACAACTTTCAATTGCTTTTTAAACTCAGTTCGGTGAAAAATTCAGTAGTGAAAAATTCAGTCTCATATTTAGTAATCTTAAGCATGATGTAAATACTTTTTTTCAGGTTTCAGTACTGCCACACATTGATCAAAACCTAATTAGCCTCAATTCTTTATGCTTATTCAACACTACTCAGTAACACTGCTGAATTAAAACACTGAGTACACCACACCGGCTGTGAGAAACAAAGTCTTGTGTACGGACCTAATTTGAATTCAGGGTTACTTTAAATCTCTTTTTTCTATTATAAAGTATTTATCGGGCATCAAACATGGAAAATCAGATAATCTTTTTCCACAGCAAGCGAGGCGGCAGTAGCAGGTCCTCCATTCAACTCCATGGGAGTACAGCTGCAGGAACACTTAAGATTAGACTGTGTGGGCTTTGTTGGGGAAGATTGTCACATCCCAACCCCGGCCATGCTCCAAACCCTCTCAGATGTGATCTGCCTCTGCTTGAGAAGCCATAAAATTAACACCCACCTTTCACCGTGCTTAAGCCAGCACATTCTTTGCTCACTACTTATCTATGCTATAACTGTATTTCAATTTATTGGCATAAAAATAGAATGATATGGTTTGTAAGTCAGTCAGGGTTGTTGCTGCTCAGTTGCGAGGCAGAATCCTTCTCCCCTTCTGTAGGAATGCATCTTGCAGTGGCTGGGCTCGTAGCAAAAAAGCACAAGGAAGGGGAAACGGTAAACAGAGAATGATGTCACCCTTCCTCCAAAAATTCAGGGGGAAATACTTGCGTTCTCTCTTGTTTGTTTGAAGAGTTTGTTCTGTCTTGCGACTGTCGTACTGCCTGGGAAAAATAACACGGATGCTGGTTTACACTTGGATTGTCAGTGCTTTCCTGGGTATCCACACAGAATACCAAACGGCAGTCGCTTTATTCCGGGCTGTCCCTGTGTGCTGTAGCAAGGAGAAGCCAGTGGGCCAGCAGTGGCCACAGCTCCTGAGCATGCATGGGGATTAGCGCCCGATAGGTGGGAATGTTCCGCGTACTATTAAATTCTCCCACAAACCTTGGCTTTTGCGATGAGAAGTCCGGCTCCCCCTATCGATGTGATGCGCCGGGATCTTGAGGATCTGACTTCATAAATGCACGTGCCTCCCCCGAGTGAGGGGCCCTTTCGTAGACGTCTCCAGGCACCGTGACGTCGGCACTTACAGTGCCACCCAACACGTTACCTCCTGATGCCAGCACGTGTATCTGCACTGGCTCAGTTGGACATTGCAGCGGGACCTAATTAACCCGAAGGAAACTGCTATCGCAGTCCAAGGGTTCATCAACGCAAGTAAAAGATTAAACCTTTTCCCAGAAGGGCTTAAGAAAGGGCAGAGGTAGCAAGTAGTTTGATTCCACTTCTAACTAGTCTCAAGTGAACACAAAATTATTTTGATTTTTAAGAGCTAACAGCTTGGCTTTTCTCGGTTTGGTAAAAGCTTCTAAGTGCCATTTTAATTATTTGATTAAAATTTGCATTTATTTACTTACTTTTTTAACATTAATGTTGTGCCATAATGATTGTGGGAACCTGCCAAAACCAAAGCTTTCTTTGCTTTCTTTGCTTTTATGTAGCTTGTATTTAGCAATTGTTTCCAAGGTCATAAGGAAAAACACATTAGAAAAGCTGACATACACTAATTTTTATCATTTATTTATTTATTTACTACTGTTTGTGCTTTGCGAGTCTAATTCTCCTTCCCAGTCTGAAGGTCTAAGTCCTGCAGTTTATTCCAGGACTGCCATTGGCTTGTTTACCATTCTCTTCTCCTGTTTTCTTTTCTCAGAGCTAGCTCCTGTTGATCATTAAACTCCTGAGTGGTTTTGATCCCCCCTGTCCAAGTTTCTCTGTAAGATTTTATCAGATAGGCTCCGCAGACAGCAAATACTCTGGTGTCTTGCTGGGCAGCGAGAAGAGCTGCATTTAGTGCTTTCGTAACATCCAACAATATTTGCTTTACCCGCTAATTAGTTTCCAGTTCTTCACCACGGGAATTTTGCCAGTGGTTTGAACTAGGGACAGAATCAAGCCTCGCTGGTTTATATTTCCAAGCACCCACGGAACTACTTAAATGCTTCCTATGAAGTGGATGCTTAAAGCGCTCCTTCAGCCGGGTGAAAGCCAGCGCGTCCACCCTTTCTGTCCAGTACCGCATCTTCCTTGCTCTAGCGTCTCCACAAGACAGGAGTAAATACAAAAAGGGAGAGGAATATGGAAGGACCCGCAGCAAGCACCCAACTCCTAACCCGCTGCATCTCAGAGCTATAAAATTTTCTTAATTTTAAGGGATTTGTGCATCCATATCAAGAGGAAGTAATGCCACTAAACAACTGAGATAGTGGGAAATGTGGTTTACTGCCAACTTGCCCCCGTAAAGGATAGAGCTAATGGCTGCAGGTTTTTGCATTGTAATAAACTTCATTTCAAATTTCAAGAGCAAAATGTTCTAAAACTTCTTCTGTAGGAAGCTACGTACCTTAATTTTAATTCTGTTTAACAGAATAGATACAAGCAACAGAAAAAAGCATACAAAACTAAATTTAACTCCTGAGATTATTTACATAATTAAATTTAGCATTGCCTCTTACCTTTTGGTGACTGGTACTTACACACTTTTATTAAGTAAAAAGGGAAAGGGAATTCACGTGTGTGCATGAACTTCTGTTTTGATAGCCTCCCTGCTTTCAAGAAGGAATTCTGAAAAACTGAATTTGTAGCTGTCTGAATTCTAGCAGATTTTAAAAAAAAATAAAAATCAAAGTATTCATAGAGGGCTTAAAAACTAGTAAAATATTTAGCATGAGACCATGCTAGCTTTTTATGAGAGGCTGATCAATGTGTAGGATATCTGGACACCTTCCTATTGCACCCCCATACCAGGGGTTTAATTACTCCCAACTCCAAGCGCTCAGGCTCCACAAGGAGCCCGTTTGTCCTTCTCCTACAGAAAGCTTCAGCCAAAAGAAATACTTCAAGTACCCCTCACAGCAAACCAGCTTCTTTAGGACCTGATTCTATATATATTACATGAACAAAGCGAAGCGTATGGTTAACACCGTTGAGTAACAGCAAGGCTTTACCACAGTGCCAGAGCGGAGCAAAGGTGTAGATGGCCGTGCAACTGGGACCTTCAGCTCAGCATCAGGAAAGAGCCTCTGCTCCCTCCCCTTTGGTAAAAAAGAAGCAGCTGAGCAGAATCCACAGGAATAAGGTTAGAAAATGTAGAAACAATTCCCTGGAGACTGCAGTGTACCGTTAAAAAATTTCCTGGAAATGACACAGCTTAGAATTTTTGCTAGGATTTCTGTGTCTCCGGTGTTTTGACGCAGATCACAGCAGTATAACTGACGTAACGAATGGGGTCTGGTACCCCGTCCCTGGTCTTAAGAATGAGAGAATCCATTCTCTCATCACTCTGTAGGACCATCACACCCCTAGCTCGTTTTTCTAGTTCCATATCCGCTTCTTCAAAAGAGCCTTTGGCCTTCAAAGAACATTGTAAGCATTTGCCATACTGTTTATCCAGACTTCGGCCTAAGGGCGACAAAGGAGATTTCTGTAATGTGGTTTGGAATGATGTTTAATTTGAATAAATATGGCTAAATCTTGTGATGTTATTTATTTGTAAGTATTCTATGTGTTGCAATAGGCTTTGGTAAGTGTATATTATAAAACAAACCTAATATAGAAAGGAAAACAAATTACTTTGGCAACATTTCCCAATGTATGGAGGAGCACGCTTTTGGTTTGCTTTTAAAAAGGCTCCATCGGTTTGCCAAAACTTACCTTTCAGCACTTTCACATACCTTTTTCATAAACAATGAAAATTTAGAGTTTTCGGATGACACAAGATACTGTGATTAATCACATAAGTGAGAGAAAATTTTAAATATTTTAATGGAATATTTAAATGGTTGGACTTGATGATCTTAAAGGTCTCTTCCAATCAAAATGATTCTATGATTCAATGAATACATTTGTCTAAAGTGTAACTACAAATAGAGCTTAATCACTGCATAATCATGACGTAGGAGGGCTGTGCTCTGATGAGCCCCAAGCCTCCATGAGATCAACAGCCACGTTGGAAAACAGACTGTGGTTCTTGTATTCTCTGTGCCACACTCATCCAAACATGAAGTACGCTATCCCAGGAACGAATGAAACTTACAGATATTATCCAACAGAAATTACATTTGTCTCAAGCCGCCCAGCGGTGCACGCATGGAGAAAACAGGGGGCGGAAAGGTCATCTAAAAGATAGTAAGTCTTATTCAAAGAAAATGTCTTGTTCAAATCTCCAAGGGCAACATGTGTTCAGTGGGAAAGCACGCCCAGGGAAAAATGTTTAATTCTGTATTCATCAAAGCTCTTCAGTGGACTGAAAGGAAATAGTGGTTTCAGCAAAGCTTACTGATACAAGTCAAGCGTACTGACACAATCCTCCACCTCCAGTAGAAACTTCTCAAGATGTGGGCATTGAAGCTATTGACCATGATAATTCAGCAGTTGTAGTGAGAAGCCTGACACCACATCTCAAATGGTAGAGTGGTCTTGACACGGCAACGATGAGGGACTAGAGAACAACCGAGGGCGAGAGTTGTTGCTGTCAGCCTGCCAGGAACCGAGGAAAACAAAAAGGAGCACAGTTAGCACAGGCGCACAGGATTCCTGCTGGCCTGCTCGAATTGGTTTTGGTAAACCAAAGGGCACCTTCAGTCATCATGAAATCATTTGCAATTCACCAGCTAGTTGTCCATGAAGACAGTTTGAGGGGAGAAGGAAGTTCCCTGTCCCCCTTTCATGTAACAGTTCAGTGATGCAGCAACATCCAGAGCGAGGAAAATCCAGGCAGAGTCGCCTCCTCTTGCTAAGAGAGCTTGAAAACCACACGTATCGCTTTCCAGGAGTACACCGACCCATCATCATCCACTTGAACACCCTCCACTTCCTCCCTGCCTTATTTTGTGCATAATGTTCTCCAGTCTGTTTCACTGCCATTCCACTTTGCATAAGATAATTAAATATCCATGGGAGCCGCAAACAGAATCTGTATTTTCTAACAAATGAATGCCTTAACTAATACACTATGAACTCATCGCGGCTCACTGGTGGATAAATACTCAGGCAGAGCAGGTTCACTGTCACACAGAGGCTGATCCCAAAATACTTGCTAGCAGAGTCCCTAGGACACATCGCTCGCAGACAGAGGTTCAGCGCTCCCCGGGGCAGGGCAGGGGCTCACAGCCGGAAATCCCACACTGTGGTTCCAGGTACCGAACTCTGGAACAAAAGTGAGACCAAACTCTCATTGTTTTGGGTGAGGGATGCTAGGACTAGTCTTCATTGTCGTTGCTTTGGCCGAAAGTGCGTCAACTGATTTCTTCTCGGTTCTCCATTTTAGCAAAATTAATAATTTCACTTAGAAAAGAACTGTTTTTAATGCTTTGATTCAAAAAAAGAGTTATTTGTTCCTCCCGTCCTGCTTAGTTATTCCTGCTGTCTTCTGACATTTAAGTCTTTGAACCTTATTTCACTTCATTACTGTGAGCTCTGCCCTTCCTTTGTTTATTTCTTGACTTTGTTTCTCTTCCCTCTCAAGTAACAAGTAATTCATCTTACTATGTTTAAAAAAATATTAAATAAAATTCCTCCTCTCTGTTTCCCAGTAGATTTTGTCTTTTGTATGTCTGTTAGCTGCAGCCTCATTGGGATTGTTTTTTCCTTTAAAACATGTAAAACTACTCAGGAGTTAAAAAAGAAAAAAATAGTATCATAATATTTGTAGTGTGCTAATATTCCAGTGTTTCCAATTATTCAAAGAATGGTGATGAATATCGAGTCGCCAAACAGAGGAATATTAAGCCTGTGTCGTGATCACAACCCAGAGGGGACAACATGAACCCCATTTTTCATAAAGCAAGTTCTCAATCAGAAGCATAACACATTAACCCAAGCTGAGCAGATAAACAAAACTTTAAGGGAACAACCAGCCACGAGGTTAAGTTCTTCATTTCCCACCACTGAACAGTTCTGATAACAGTGCTGCTCTCACTGGATCACCAACGTAGCATTTAAACCAAGATAAAGCCTTGAAGCCATCAAGGTTGTAACTGGAGTTTTGTGCCATCTTAGAAAGTTTTTCCCTTCAGACAAAATGGATTCTAGAGCAAAGAGCCCACGCAAGTCTCTGGCATACATAATTTTTCTGGCAAATCCATACTTAAAGCTGGGTAGTGTGTTCTTCATCTCCACTGAGATAAGTCACACCCTTTCTTGATTATATCACTTAAAGATATGAAATATGAAGAATGAAAAAACATATCTGCGATATCAATTGGGAAGACTTCCATTAGAATCAAACATTAATGCATCAAAATCACTACCCAGTTTTACAATACCACATTCAGGAACACAGACAAATTTTATCCTCTCACTTTAGGACAGGCTGTGGTTCGCTATTCACAAGACCTTACCTTTCAGGTGGAACTACGGCATCCACACGGTCCAGTTCAGCTGTCATTGCACAGTGGAAATTGTTGGCATAATGGGCAGAAATGCTTATGCGCTCATGGTCTGTCGTGTCTTCTGGACCAGCTTTTTGCCATCAAACTCAGTCTTACTGGGATTAAGTTCTTAATTTTCCTCTGAAACCTCTGTTCTCTGTTCTTTCTCTACTATAAATAGTGATTTTATGCTCTCCCACTCCCACCGTAAATGTTCACAATGTTAGCAGTCATTTTTCGTTTTGCTTCTCCTTTTCCTCACAGAGGGTAGCAATGATAATACCCAGGACTGATACCTCTTTTTCCCATTCCCTTCTAAAAATCTCCATCCTGGCTTTTCATTCCAGAACAGGGCCCACTCTAGGAGGTACCATGCCACAAAATCCTTCTCCGCCAACCTAATGCAATCTAGCAAAATGCTTCAAAAGTCTTTTCTATCTACAACTCTGCTTTCATTTCTTTCTGCTCACTATCTAAGGTCGTCAATTTATCATTCCATTCACAGTGCTTACTCACTTACCTCTGTATTCTCTCTGCACTGAGGTCCTGCATTCCCTTCCTAGTGCTTTTTCCACGTGCTTGTTGCAAAACGGCTCCCCTATTTCATTTAAATCTCTTTAAAAAAAAGCCTACCACCTATCAAATATTACCAGAGTAGTATTGTAAGTAAAATAAACTTTACCGTGCCTCGGATGGTGCGTCGAGTCCGAATTACTTCGTTTATCGTTGCTGCTCTGAGCAAAACCCGCCATGCGAAGGGGCACGTGTTTGTTATAGCAGGAGCCACGTTGCCGAATAAACGAGCAGTCCCGGTACTGCCCGGGCTGGCAGCGCGCTCCATTGTCGCTCTCTCGCGCTAGGGCTGGGGGACAAGTTCTGCCCGAGGCCGAGTTCCGATACTGTTCCACAGAAGCAACATAAGGAAGGGATTTAAGTCAGACATTACGTTTTGATATATTACAAAGATAGTATTAAAGCGGTCACAGTAGTCAAAATGGATTTTGCTATTTCCCTTAACTTTTCACACAGTTCTTCCCTGAATTGACACCTGTAAATGATTGCAGGCGTGTAGTTTACATATCGGCAGCTAGGCTGTCTTATCTAAAATACTTTATATACTTTAAATACTTTACAGATTCATAGAAGAAGGTTCAAAAAACTCCTCCTTGAGTGTTTTCTTCCAGGACCTTTCCTCCGTTTTGTCATCCTTCATAGATACAACTTCTCCTCTTAAAAGTTATACTTTTTTATTACTCTTCTCTTGCCTCCTCATGTTTTTCTCAGTCTTGGATCTTTTCCCAGCCTACCTCAGATTACAAAATCTAATTTGCAAATTTTTACTAATCTCTTTTGTTGCATCTCTATAAATCCGTCACTTATTTTTCACGTTATAGACCTGTATGTGTGTTTAAGGTGATCATAAATAGGACTACCCCATATCTTTATTCAGCTACCTTTTTATTTTAAAGGACTCATGCCTGCTGCATTCCAACCTGTGTACTGTGCTACAAAGCATGGTGTAATTGGATTCACACGCTCAATAGCAGTAAGTATGTGTTTTTGAAAACAGTATCAGCAGCTCTTTGGGAACATGCTAAGTTTCTCATGTTCCCTCTCTATTGTCACACAACTGGAAGTAATTTTCTTAAAGAAAATGGAGTGTCTGAATTAGTGGAGGTTCCCTCCTTTTACAAAGGGAATCCAAAGATGGAATAAGTAAGGCATGTGTGTGTTTATGACCAATTTGAGGTTTTGGGAGCATGGAAGAAAGATGTTACAAAGTAATTGAAGGACAGTGGGAGGAGCCCAAAAGTCAAATTCTTGTCCAAGCTTTAAAAATATTCTTCATCCTTCATCATTTAACATTTTGGTTTCTTTATTTGTAAGTCAGGTTGATGACTTTTTTAATGGTCAATAGGCACTAAAGTGCACAAAAAGTGACGAACACAAAAATGTTTACCATTATTTATTCTTACCAACTCTCAATATGCTGAAAATGCAAAATGACACATTCAGGATGGGACATGTCAGATGTTATATGACCATATAGCAAGTCTCAACCTCTGACTCCAAAACTTTCTAGTTAAACTGAACAAGCAGTAAGGTAAAATAACTTGGAGGGAGCAAATATGATTACACTTGCACAGGCTAAGCTTAAAGATAGTCTACTCATATAAGATTTGCAATCTATTTTCCAGAACAAAGTACCCAAAATGATCATTTGGATAGTTTATCCATATTTTACGCCCCCACCCAAATAACTTCTTTTTTTAGATTAACCTAAACAGATTAGTATGGATAAGTGTTGCATATGACATATTAGCCACAGCATGAACCTGAAACCTGGTTTTCCAGTTTTGTTTTCTCATGATAATATAAACATCACCATCTATGTTCAAAAATAAAGGGTCTGCTAGAAAATTAGAGGAAATGCTGTCTGTATGGAACATGAGAATGCTGAGGAGAGAAAGAATAATAAGCATAACGAATCCCCGTATTTACCAGGAAAGGCAGTACAGCCTAACGTTGGGCAGGTATGACACAAATCAGCTAGGACTTCGGTTTCTTTTCTTCTCCAGACCAAAAGGGCAGGCTACCGTAGCATGCAAATGACATGTGATGTACATAATACCAGAAAGGATTCCCATTAAATGTTAAATCAAACTCAGTGTTGAAAAACTACGGTTATTCTGGGATAAATCACGTACAGTTCGTTAAGTTCTGTGCCATCGCTAAGGAACTTCATGCGGCACTCAATATACGCCTGGATGCTGATCAGACTTCTTTGCTACACACACGCTTTGGTAGCACCACAAATGAAGGGTCCTACCATTCCCAGAACAATTTGTGCTGCTTGCTTTCATCATGTTCCTGAACTGCCTCCTGAAAAAACTCTTGCCTCTTTCCTGGAGTTCAGAGGGACCTTCCTGCGGAGATACTCAGTGATAGATTCATCCCTTGGCAGGGACAGTAGAGCAGCTGGAAAGGTTTAGCATTACAGTTCTAGGGGTAGGGACCAAATCCTATTTCTGTTGATGTGAGGGAGGTAAATATGATCTCAGAGTTAAATCTTGATTTGATTTCAGATAGTTTTCTTTTATTAAGAAAGTAAGTTCTTAGAAGATTGGAAGCATATGGGAGACATTTTTGACTTGGTTTTGCTTAGAGAGAGTTGTATCAGCCCCCTGGAATACTGTTAATGACATGCCAAGAGCACTAATAACAAAAATATTAGCAAAAAACAGCTGCATGGAAAGGAGAGTGTTGATTTCTTGTAGAATTGTTCTCCCAGCAACACAGATGTTTTTTTCTAGTAATCTAGTATGATTCCTAGAGAAAACATGCTTCAAACTTAGCCGTTGAAGCAAAACAATCAGTAGTAACAAAATCTGCTTACTAGGCAAGGCTGAAAAGTTCTTAGTGGTAAATCTCATTATCTGAAAAATTACTTGCACAATACTATTTTAAAACATTGATGACGAATGCCTAACTTTTTCTCTATTCTAGTTAGCAGCTAATATGGAAAACTACGGTGTGAGACTCAACACAATTTGTCCAGGATTTGTCAACACACCAATTCTTCAGTCAATAGATAAAGAAGAGAATATGGGACAATATTATTCATATAAGGACGAGATCAAAAACATGATGCAGTTCTACGGCGTGATGGAGTAAGTCATATACAGTGGGGTTTTGCCCTTTGTTCATGAAGAACAAGCACACACACTAGCACTTTCAGCAAAATTAAAATCAAAAGGAGTCACTGCCTCAGATAAAACCCTATCAAATGTGTTATCCTATATACAAGGAACAAATGGCAGATGTCTAAGGCCGTTACAAGAGTATCACCTACATAGTGATAGTTCCCTTTATGCGTTCCCATTTCCCAGCAAAGTGCAAGTCAAACTCCCAAGTTAACGATGGTGTATTAGTTTTTAATAGCCCTTGGTGTTCTTCCGTAAGTTTGTTTAGTCAAACTTGTTGTGAGATACAGGGTATATCATTTGTATTGAATTTCCACAAAAGTTGCAAGTGAACCAAGATAGAAATCAGACCAAGAACTGACAAAACTGGACTAAGTCCATACCAGCCCAGTAGCGACGATGGTGGATCAGATCAAAGAGTCACCTAGCCCGTGACGCTATTGCTCACAGAGGCCGAAAGCAGACAGCCAGCAAAGAGCGTGAGAACAAAACAAGCATAAAGTGATATTTTTTTTTTAACACTTTCTTGGTCTCTAACAATTAGCTGCTCGGATACTTCTGCGCAAAGGAAACTGTATGACTGCTTTGTTTCACCCGTACTTTTTCATATGTAAAATATACTACGCCTATCGAGCACAGCAAACCGCCTGGGACAAAATTCCCCTCACGCTAATTGGTGTGTCCGTCCTGCTACAGCAACAGGATAAACCAACAGCAAAGAGCTGCAGAGCGCGGCGTAAGGATTGCGTCTCCCGTTGCCCTGACAGAGAGAACTTTGCTAGGAAGCCCGGTGGCAGCTGGAAGTCCACAGGGATTTAGCAGTGACTGGAGCAAACAAACGACGATCTGTAAAGCTGCCCCTTTACGTTGTACGTCCTGATTGAGGAGACCGAATTTCTCCCCTGAAACACTCAGAGGTGGTAACCTCTGCTTTTCTCAAAAATAAATTTGTTCAAATACCAGATAGTTTAATTTTCAGGGTATATAGATTTACATTGAGTTTCTTTACTTGTCCTTTTCGCATGTTCTATTCCATCATGATTTTGAAATAATAACTTTTTTTTTTTCCAGCCCATCAATAATTGCTGAAGGACTGATAACAATAATTGAAGATGACACTCTAAATGGAGAAGTTATGAAGATTACAGCGTCCCAAGGGATTCATTTTCAACAATACAACCAAACACCTTTTACATCATCAAAGAGATAAATAACTGGTTTATGTTAATTATTTTTGGCTTCTCTTAAATATAAAAAATTTTGAAAATTGAAAATTTTGGGGAACAAAGGTTAGTGTTGAATCTAGAGCAGTTACAGTGTTCAAATATTCTCATCCTAATAACAAAGAGATGGACAAGAAAATCTGGTGTGGGAAAACATTACCAGCCTACTTTGATTCTATAAGCACTAATAATAGTATTTATTCAGTAGAATAAACATGCTGCTCTGAAGATTTTTGATTGTACAGTGATAGGGGACAGTTGTTTCCTTCTGGTAGTTCTGATCTACATACTCCAAGCGTATTTTGGTGGAGCTGACTTACTTCGTATAATTCTTTTCACTGTCATGTCTACTTATTTACATCTTGAATTCTTCAGACCAGGAGTTCAGTTCAGGAATCTAGAACACAAATATACCTATACGGAGTTAAGAATTTACTTTTTCTTAGGAAATGTAAAATAGAACAAGAGGCAAAATTCTCTTTCCTCATTTATATATGCAACTGAATATGTTGCATATCACACAAGAAAGTACAGATTTTTATCTTCTTGGATTTAGCTATTTATTAGTTCAGAAATATTTTTTTTTTCTTGTATAGATATATATATATGAATTTTCTCTCTCTGTATATACAAGGATGAATACTTTGGCATTGATTGAAATGTCTACTTACTCATTAAATCTCATTCTCTAAACCTTTAAATCTAATTTCTTGCCTTGATTGATTAAAACCTCAATTAAATCCTGAATAATCTGGGTTTGTTGTGTTTTATTCATGTCCATTTTGGTATCATGATACATATTCTTAGATGTAGCATGTCATATAGCGGCAATGAAAATAAAAAATGAGCTTCCTACCTCCTGAGCACCACTGGACCTTCTGAAGCCAGGTCAATCCCCAGCTACATCTATGAAACAAACCTTGGTACTCCACGGGTTACATGCCTGACAAATTAAATTTTTACATGGTAATTTATTTAGGCTCGTAGCATAAGACAACTTAATAACTCCTGGGAAAAGTTAATATTTACCCTCCTTAGGACCACTGACTTTAATTTCACTAATGTAAGCGTTGTTTTTTTCAGCATTGTGACTGAAAGAGTGGAAACGCTAATACTTACCTCCCGTGGAAGGCAGGGAGGAGTAAGACTGCGGGGAGAAGAAAAGAAGCAGGCACGCATGCCTTGAATTACTCATCTTTCCCCCCCGCCTCCATTTTTGGCTATTGTTAACACTATATTTAAAGCCTATTTTGAATGCACACGTGATACTAGCCACACCAGCAGCATCCCTGAAAACATCTGTATATCCCCGTGGACTAACATCTACTCTCTGATTTGATTGTATTAATTTCTACTTTTGTCTCATCAGAATCGGAGCATTTCCTAACACGTGACAGAGTAGCGCATAAGATGTGATGTAAACGTAAAGTCAGCGTGCTTCTGTAGTGAGGTCTTAGCTCTGAGAATCATCTACTTCTGCTTTGCTCCTTGTTGAGCGGTATTTCAACGTAATTTCTAAACAAGGGAAGGTTTAATAATGATGATAGTATGTGCAAGCCATGTAACTAGCAAACACCGCACCAAGTTAGACAGTAACTCAGCAGCTTCTCTTAATAACATACTTCAAATAACGATGGGAATATTGTAAATATCAGTACGTATAACGATGATATATTGTTTCTCTTGACTGCTTTTGTTCATCTCTACTCCTTGCTGCCCCAAAAGAAATCCCTGTTAAACAGGGAGGGTTGAGTTTTCCAAGGGATCAATGAAAGAATACGCAATTTAAGAATGTGAGTAATAAAAGGCTAGAAGTCCTATGTATGCTCCCCAGAGGAAGAAAAACAGAAAGACATTTAAAGTTAATTAGAGCCAATCACCTTAGGCCTTGCCGAATTAACTTGTGGTATTGCACTGGTAAAAAATACTAATTCCGTGAACCGACAGTATTCTAAGAAAGGATTCCTTTTATGTGGTATATTGATAGTCACACACGGCAAAATTACATTAATAAAATATGCAATTAGACCCCAGGACACCTAGAAAAGCTGAGCCTATATCTGGGAAAAAATTAAAGCCATATCTTTCTTGTATGTATAGGTCTTCTCTGGATTATATTTGTAACTCAAAGACAGAGGTTTTCAAATCAAAGCCATACAGAAAAAATCATGAAAGGCAGAGTCTGCGTTCACTTCCATCTGATAATCCGATAAGGAAGTCTCAGAATGCAATACATGCTCATTTGATCAAATAAACATTTATACTAAGATAAATCTCAAATTATTAGCACATCTGGAACTCACTGAAAGAAACAAGGAAGTAACAATGAAGTAAAACTCTTGATGCAAATTCTAATAGGAAAAATAGCCATTGAATTTCTACCTTTTAATTAAAAAAAATGCCCCAAACCAGATATTACAGTTTTCCAGTTTCAGTTAGTCTGTATTAAAACACATCTGAGGGTTTTATCTGCACCAGAAGAACAAGTCCTAAGTATGTTTGGAAAGGTTTCCTGTAAGACTTCCCCCCAACCTTTGGAGGCCTTCCAGAAAGCAAGAAAAAGAGCAAATGTTTGATTTACAGACAGAAACACCCAGAGAAGCAGTGGGTAGAAAGAGGAGTTAAAGGGAGAAAGTGAGTTTCATTTCTGCACAAGGATTGTTTTGAAACTTCGCCTTCAGTTAAAAGTCTTGACATAATTCCAAGACTTAATTTATTTTGCCTGGGAGATCATCATTTTTAAGATAACTATTCCAGTTTTGTAGGGAAACCCAGCCAAAAGGAAAAATAAATATTTTAAATGAGAGATGCTAATTGCCAAGGACATAAAATGACAAGTAATAATCTAGATTCATATAATAATAATTATTTATAATGAACATTCAACTCCATGTGATGTGAGTTTACTTTTCAGTGGGTTTTTACAGTTTCAAATAGGAACCTTTTAAGGGTAAAGAATAAATATTCCTAGTGAAACCCATTTTTTCAGTGTTTATGATCCCACACAAAAACCCAAATCACAAGCGGTTTCAACCGCATCGTGCCATGGCAATGTTACTATATTTCTATTAACGCCTTGATTCAAGGAAATCTTTCTGGAAAGGTACATAACCACAGTCATCAACATAATTACGTGGATAACACATTATATTCTGTACAGTTCAGAAGGACCTGGAATTGACCTGTATTACGTGTTTCATAAAACAACATATGTACCAGTTTTATTACTGAGGGGGCGATCCATGCAGTAACAAGTCCTCCTTGTAGTTTCCTTTAATTAAGGAAGTCCTGATATGAGAGACTAGACCTCTTCCTCTTGTTTGGAACGTAAGTTCTGCAAACAGCAAACCAAAAATAAACTTCAGTCTGGTTTCCACTGAAATCTTCAATACGAGCCCGATCTTTAAAGGAACAGCATTAGATACCTAATGCGATGGCTTTGGGGCAGGATGGGGCTCTTCGCACGGCTAATGATTTCCTTCCTCCAGCGTTGAATTGCTCTAAACTTTCTACAGGATGATTCTCCAGCTTGAACTTCCCTTTTAGCTAAGTCTATTTGCGTTGTGTCAAGAGATGTTGACAGTTTTCAGCTCTGGCTCCAGGAGTCCAGATGGTTCAATGGAAGTGAAGGATAATACCATACGACTCCGGGGTTTAGTTTGTTTTTTTTTCCTCCGGTACAAAAAGGAACAGTGTAATGTCAGGTCAAATTTGTAACTCAAACCGAGAGGGGCGGTAAACAAGAAGAGTTACGCTCTTCTCTGAAGAGCACAGTAAACAGGAAGAGAACAGGCCAGGTAAAAAATATATAAGATGCGAAAACGCTAAACTTAAAGCATCTTTGAAACAAGTAACTCCATCCCATTGCTTATGTGGAAGGCCATTATTATGAACCATGGACCAAATCTAGACCTGAATGTTTTCTGATTTGTATACAGCGACAGTCTAACACATTATTCTCAGGGATTCAGAGAATAAAATGAGGATCCTCACAGTAAAAATCAACCTTAATCAAAAAAAAAAAGATTTAATCTATTTCAAGCAATCGTGCTTTAAGCAGTGAAGCATTTGCAACAGTTACATATTCAGCTCCTTTTATTTTTCCATAAGCTCTGGGCTAATTCACTGCTGGCATCTGCTGGGCAAACCTTACAGATATTATTACCACTGCAGAGGCAGAATTAATTTCTTGCTGCAGAATTGCACTTTTTCAGCTTTTACTTTTATCAGAGGGTTTCTAGCCCTCCTGCTCTCACCCAGAAGAGAGGCCAGCCGGGACAGGATGATCAGTGGTGTTCCCCAGGGCTCAGTATTGGGCCTAATTCTTTTTAATATCTTTATCAACAACCTGGACGAGGGGATCGAGTGCACCCTCAGTAAGTTTGCAGACAACACCAAGTTGGGCGGAAGCATCAACCTGCTTGAGGGTAGGATGGCCCTACAGAGGGATCTGGACAGGCTGCATCGATGGGCTGAGGCCAATGGTGTGAGGTTCAACAAGGCCAAGTGCCGGGTCCTGCACTTGGGTCACACCAACCCCATGCAGCGCTACAGGCTTGGGGAAGAGCGGCTGGAAAGCTGCCCGGCAGAAAAGGACCTGGGGGTGTTGGTTGACAGTCAGCTGAACATGAGCCAGCAGTGTGCCCAGGTGGCCAAGAAGGCCAACAGCATCCTGGCCTGTATCAGGAATAGCGTGGCCAGCAGGACTAGGGCAGTGATCATCCCCTGTACTCGGCACTGGTGAGGCTCCACCTCGAATACCGTGTTCAGTTTTGGGCCCCTCATGACAAGAAAGACATGGAGGTGCTGGAGTGTGTCCAGAGAAGGGCAACGGAGCTGGTGAGGGGTCTGGAGCACAAGTCTTGTGAGGAGCGGCTGAGGGACCTGGGGTTGTTCAGCCTGGAGAAGAGGAGGCTGAGGGGAGACCTTCTCGCTCTCCACAACTCCCTGAGAGGAGGGTGTAGCCAGGTGGGGGTCAGTCTCTTCTCCCAAGTAACAAGCAATGGGACAAGAGGAAACAGCCTCAAGTTGCACCAGGGGAGGTTTAGATTGGATATTAGGAAAAAATTCTCCACCGAAAGTGTTGTCAAGCATTGGCACAGGCTGCCCAGGGCAGTGGTGGAGTCGCCATCCCTGGAGGTATTTAGAAGCCGGGCAGATGTGGTGCTGAGGGACATGGGTTAGTGGTGGGTTTGGCAGTGTTAGGTTGATGGTGGGACTTGATAATCTGAAAGGTCCCTTCCAACCTGGGTGATTCTGTGATCATCTGGTAACAGGTCAGACAACTGGTCCAGGATTTCGAGGTGGTTAAGGCTCTAGATTTAGCCTCATGAAGCAGAAATGCGTTGTAGTGACATCCAAGAAGAATGCAAAAGGTCTATCTAATCCCTTATCTATCACCTGACCTTGCCACCTCCTTCTCTGCATCTTTCCACTGGACAACCTCAAACACGAGCATTTCAGCAGTGACCCACACTCCAGCTACACCAAAACACGACTGCGCCTCTTCAGCAGTCACCAAGAACATACTCCTTTAAGACATCATTCATTTCACTGATTTCAGACAAACTGTAAGGCCAGTTTATTAGCTCACGCGAGCCTCCAACTCCACAGAAATGGCCCAAGGTATCTCAGCAGCATTTTTCTCTTTGCAACGTGAGCTTTCCTCAGCAGCCGCAATCCTGAGAAAGTCAAGAATAGGAAATAAGGCTGTTGGTTACACGGCTTTGAACTCTTTAGGATATGAGAACAAGCACACTTCTGCCTGCTTTCAGAAAAAAAGCACACAGACAGCTTTGAGTGCACTTTCCCACAGCTGCAAACAAAACCACAGAAGAGAAGAGGAAATAAAGATATTTTTGGAACACGGGAACGTGTAACTCTTCAGAAAAATAGCTGTATTTTAGCTCAGCTAGCCATTCCTATTTACATAAATGACTTAACACTTCAGAATCTTGTACAGCGTTTGACCTTGAAGACACATTGCCGCAGTCAACACTACAAGCAGTTAGCCTCCCATCCACACGAGAGCTGCAGCTCCCGAAAACCCACAGATGGGCAGAAAACACTGAAATCTCTGCCGCTTCTTCAGGAACAGCTGTTACAAAAGCCCTACCTGAGAGGAGGTTGTAGCCAGGTGGGGGTCGGTCTCTTCTCCCAAGTAACAAGCGATGGGACAAGAGGGAACGGCCTCAAGTTGCACCAGGGGAGGTTTAGATTGGATATTAGGAAAAAATTCCCAATGCTTGACAAAATCTCCCTCGTACAAAATCCTTCTGGCAATTTCACTTCAAACAGATAAGAGCGCTCCTTTACGGAGCTTTTTTCTCCTCCGCATTTGTAGGGCTGTTTAAATAGACTGCCCTCAGCGACGCTTACAAATTAGCTGACACTTATCAAAACTCCTGCTCTGGTTTTCGTGTAAGAGAGTTACTTTCCTTGGCACGTACGAATGCACGGCTAGCGAAAACGCAGCTAGGTGTTCCTGCGTGCCCAGCGCTACGCCAGCACTTCATCTTATCCTCACGTTTTCCTGGAGGAAGAACACTACGTATTGACTTCATACAGGGACTGCTACACTTTCATTTTTACACTCTCTGCACATGACTATTTTATTTATATATATATATACACACACACATACACACACATCTTTCCACATCTATGTATCTATATATCTACAGATACATGGACACATAACTCACACAATACACACACAACAGAAATCACCTTTTGTTCTAGAGCAACACACACTATTTGTGCACGTACCTGAAGCCAGTAACTTTTCTAAAAGTTGCAAAGCGTTATTTTTCAGTGATGTTCATCTGCCAAATCTGTTCCTTGAAGTTCCTGGAATATGCTTAAATCTGTATAAACTGCTTTTCATTGAGCAGGTTTTAGCTAGTCTAAGTCCAATTTGCAATTTCATTTTTCTTCTCAGTTCCTGAATTATACCAAAATTAGATTTGCTCTTTAGTTTAAACACACTTTAACTGATGTATAATCTTTGACATACTACATATCTCTCAAATTCCACCTGCTGAGGCAAATCTATTGCCTTACATGTTGCAATATAGATTATTTTATCTAGTATCGTAGTTTCACAGTCACTGAAATACTTGTGATTCTCTGCACTGGACATTTCCCAAATATTTCATGACAGAGTCTTTGTGGCAGGAGGAATTTAATTTTTTTCATCTGGGTCTTTCCCCTCCCGGTGCCTGAGCTGCTAGTATTACTTTTTACTTGTAGAAGGGGAAAACAAAACAAAATAAAAAACCCAAACCCCTCCAAAAAAACAACTTCCCTTTGAAAGCTACCCATCCAAAGAATAAGGGCAAGCAAAAAAGCAGAAGAAAACATGCATTGCTGTTGCATTTATTGAACAGAACTGTCCGCTGAGCGCAACAGTGAGTTCTGCCAAAAAAAAAAAAAAAATTACTTTACAGTGTGGCCAAAACCAAAAATGTGTTCAGGAGGCCCATCTCTGGGGCTGTGTTCCTTGAGAAATCACCAAATACATCATCTGAGTAGTCTCAATATCCCTTGTCATTCCTCATTACGTTTAATACATCAACCATTCAAAAAAACAAGCATAGAACAAAAGCTGTTCGTAAATTACAAAGTTTGTACTGCTGAGCTGAATTGGAGACAAGTAGCTATTTCTTCCAGTACAGACGTTTGTCTGTGACACGTACAAGGTGCAAACTCTGTGGCTAAAATAATAAGATTCGTTTGCATGAGCAACAGAGAGTCTGTACACATATCAGTATGAATAGTATGGTTGGCCACTAATTTTCCCTCAAGTTGTCATCATACCATCAACTGTTGGAAAAAAAATATTTATACAGCTTAAGGAAGAAGAACGGTTCAGTAATCACTCTACACGCTGGAATGAAATTCAAAAATCATTTCCAAGGAGAGTTTCTCAGAACATTTGACCATGAAAATATGTTGGTAGCATAAATTAAAATACTACAGGGTGACAGCAAAGATCTGTGGGGTTTGGTTCACAGACCCAGGGACTAAAAACATATTAAAGTTTGTTAATGGCATTTTCAATTAATGATAGCTTGAAAAGCAATCATGGCTGTTTAAATAAACTAAATGTGTTTAATTTCTGTAAACTTCAAGCCTTGGTGCTGCATTTACAACGAAATATTTTTGTTCTCAAATCAAACGGAACTTTGGCACAGAAACATCAGTCACTGCAGGAACGTCTCTATGTAAAGCAACAGTTGAAAATGCACCCTCAGCTTCAGGGAAAGGCTTAGATCCCGTCCACGTCCGTGCACCCAACCAGCATGGTGGGCATCTGAACTGGAGCCCAGCTCTGCGCGATGGACAAAAAGTCGTGAGATCGCGCAGGGCACCGAGGCATCAGCCGCGTACAGGTCCTGCAGGCGTGGAGCTTTCCCTCTTTGCCAAACCCTCCGGTGAGGACTAAGCATTTTGGGCAGCACTTGTAGTCAGGGAAGGCGAGAACTATTAAAGGATTGTCCAAAGAAACGAGTTGGAATTTTCTGCCTCATTCCAACACCTCCTGCATGACATTGCTCTCCGCCTCCCGGAGAAAAGCGGGCTGCGTTAGCTTTCTTAGTTAGCTCTCTGCCTCCAGCTTCCCTTAATTTCTGGATATTCAGAGAAACATTCAGTTAAAAGTCATTTTTGGCCTATCCCAGAAAACTAAAGTTCATCTCCAAATGTATTGGGTCGCAGCTTCTGAGCTGCCCAGCGCTGGAGAAAATGCAGAAGAAAGCGTTAGCGCTAACTAACGGCGAGTGCTGCTCCAGCATGTGACAAACTGTCCAGATTTGCTAATGGTAGTCGAAAATAGAGATAAACTCAGATCTCACGTTCGACTTCTAAATGAAACGCCAATATCAAACCAAACTGACCACAAATACTCTTTCCCTCCTCTGCAGGGAGAGGTGATGGAGTCCCCAGTTCTGGAAGTCAACAAACAACGTTCTAGAAGAAATGAAAAGCGAAGAGCGAGCTGTCACGAGAGTTTACAGCCACGGGTGCAGACGAGCACAAATCTACCTATGGAGAGTCCCGCAGTCTAGTCTAGTAATCAGTCTAAATTTTCAGTATTTATAGAGATTTGTTTAAGGGGGCTTGCTATCAGTTAAGCAGGCAATTTTACGCTAGCAAAGGTATCCTCAACAAATATTAATATTTAACCCTCATTGCTATCGATATCTGGAGTATAAATACATTTTAGACTTTTATAAACTGGCAAATAACATAATAAGCAGCACGACTACCCTCTCTTGGAACTCGGCTACCTCTGTAATATTATAACTCTGAGGAAAGACCTGGCCTGCAGAATCATAATTATTGGTTTCTAATTATTTACTTTACTTCTGTTTTTTTCTTAGCATGCTGTTATTTTTTGTATATTTAAAACACTCAGAATGTATGAACAGACCCCCAGTCATCCACAAAGCAACCTGCACTACTCGATCCTCAATATTTGCCCAATAGTCGAAATCAGGTTTTGCAGGCGATCCGCAGTTCCGGCAGTGCTGCCGGGCACAGGAGCTGGAGTCCGAGTCCCCAAGCAGAAATGCAGATTACAGTAATACCGAAAGAGAGTGCAAATCCTTGCTTTAGATTCAGCATGTATTCATGTCTGATTAAAACTCAGAGACCGAGATACAACTGCTATAATTGGATTTCTAAAGCCTACTCTAATTTTTCAACTCATTAGTAATTCAGGCATTTTGATCACTTTTTCACTCTCTAGTAATTCTTTAAAGCATTATCTGTGAAAGCGAGCTGCATAACGAGTTCTGTGATTAGGCAGATCCAAACCAATTCAGTAGCTTTGTTTATAGGGCAGCTGCCAAGGCTTGAGTCACTAAGTCAGCCTGTGACATGCCCGCTTGTATAACTTGTGTTCTTTGGCAGCGTTTGAGGGCTCTGCGTGTGTGTTGTTGGATACATAACTCTACTCACAGATCAAAAAAAAAAAAATGAAATGGAGTGATGAATTTGTACAAAATTAGTTTTTAAAACTGCACTCATTAAATCCAGCGGAGATCAGCGTATGTTTTTCCATCCTGCTCCACCCTCTTACCTGGTGGCCAAAGAAAGGAGAAGAACTTGAAGCTGGTAAAAAGCAAGCCTCTTGCCAGACATCACACTTTTGATGAAAAGCACAGCTTTAAAGTGCACCAGGGTACTGTATCATCTCTGACAGCAGAATCTGGTAGATATACCAAAAGAGCAAACTCGATCGATTCATCACAGGTACCATCGACGTTAGCCTGCTGCAGACCGACAGCCGCCTCCACACGGAGCGACAAAGCACGTTCCGTCTGTCTGTCGCACGCTCTCTTCCCATCTACTTGATCGAATTTGGGAAAGGACAGGGGAAAGGGTAGTAAACTTCAAGCACATTCGCTTTTTAAGTTAGAGTTGAATGCAATAACTGAAATAATTGGTCTCCACTGTTCAGAGATCTGTTCCGCTATTTTGCTGCAGATTTCGTACCTCCGGGAGTTGTTTCCTAACTAAATGGCTCGAGAACAACAAAAACCAATAAATGTTTTGAGAGACAACTTGCTTTGCTTCCTCTAATGTCTCGCAATCGGTTAGGCTCTTTAAGCCATTAGTTTTCAGTCTCATAGACAGCATTTCGGTTCTGGATTAAAAGACTTTCTACTCACCAACTGTTATATTTTTCCTCCTAAAACAGAGGTTTATTTAGTGGAACAACCAGCTCTTATCAATTTGATGACTCCAGCATCCTCTTTAGGTGGTATAATACAATCCAATTTCATATCAGATTTTAAAGCTTGTCAGAGCTTGCTTAGCACTTCCTATTTCTCTTTCTCTGGAAAAGAAAGGAAATGTTTTGTTTGCTTTATTGTCTCATTTTGCCTTTGAGGATTTCAGTGTGACAGGTTGAAATCCAGAATATTAATTACCTTGTATACCATTACGTCAACACGATCTGGAGGAAACAGATTTTTCGGGGTTTCCTGTTCTGAATGATGTGGGTTAGAGTCAGAGAGAACATGTGAAGGTTGAGGACTGGGGCCTCTCTACACGCGGTCAGTTCTTCCTTATCTAGTAAAGCATTGCTTTTAATTGCATGCTCTGTTAGTGCTGGGCTGAAATGAAATTACACTATTATTTTTCATATTTGACCTTTCCACACCACAACTTCGTGTTTTCACACTTTGAGGTCGAGGATGAGAAGGTGAAGCAAAGGTAGTCATTAAGGAAGCGAATCTGTAGAGCTTGAGGTCACCTTAGTGGACACAGAATTGGAGTGTTTCCCCCCATATTTAGAATCAGACTGCTATTGGGTTAGTTTCACTTGAATTCTGGTGAAACACATTCATCAGATGGCTAAATAAAGAAGAACTTGAAGAGGAATTTGTCACTCACTGGCTGGAGATCAGTCCAGAGCCTGAGAGGTGAAGTGTCAAACCTCCTATGGGGGACGAACACGAACCAGCTCCAGTGAAGAGAATAAAGCGTAAGGAGACAAACGAGAATCCACCCAAGCTGCAGGAAAGCCTTGTTAGAGGCATCTTCTTTGGGACAGAGAACTCTATGATGTTCTAGATCATCTAGATAATCTCATCTAGGCTCCCTGTCCCACAAAAGGTTGGACCAGATGATCTTTCAAGGTCCTTTCCAACCCGGCCTCTTCCATGGTTCTGCACATGACTTTAACACCCTCTACATGGGCCATACTATGGTGCTTCTGGAGCTACTCATTTGCAGACCACCATAGCATCCCACCACCAGCCTGAACTCTAATCTGTTGACAAATTGCTCATGTCAGATGGCAGCAAGCAACGGCATGAAGACCCACTGTACAGTGGATGGCTAGGAATTTCCTACCTAGAAGAAAGTAAGTTCTAGGTTCTGGGTCAGAAGGAAGAGAAGGGCAAAATGCTTTTTTGGATGCAAAGTTCTTGGTTTCCCTTGCAATCACTGTGTGTGGCTGCGAAGTTCCACTTCCCATGCCAGAGGTTTAGAAATTATACATAGAAGAATGGGCTGCAGGATTTTATCTCGTACTAAGTAACTGATAACAGCAGTGCTAACTGTAGTGTGATGGGGAAAAAAAAAAAAAAACCCTCACACAAACCACACACACACAAAAAAAACCCAAAACCCACACAACCAACCCCCCCAAAAACAACACAAAAACCTGAAACCAGTGGTGAGGTTGGCCACTGCCTGAAACAGTAGGCGTCCTGCTTCCATGTGCACGTCCTGATGAAGGGAAACTTCTATTTACAGCAGAAAAAACTGTGTGCTGCTAGGAGCAGGAGGACACCCCACACAATGCCTTCATTGTTTCTGAGTTACCCTTGATGGACAGAAAGAACACATCTAATTCAGTCTGAGAAAACGAGATGTTTTTCTCTAAGCTGGGCCGGGCTCAGATGTGAAGAGGAGGCATCTAACATTCCAAAGGGCTTCCTAGGCAGCGATACGCTGCTACATTAAGGAAACTCCAGACTTGACAGACTGGAATGGAGTAGAATAATCTGAACGCTGGTAAATAGCTCCAACATCAACTCTGCCCAGGAGGAGGTCTGGGGACGTTACCGTACCTGCCTTCCTCGGCCCACGCACCGGCAGGACCTCATCGGCTCAGCTGGAGAACGCAACAAGTGCGTCCTTGTCTGGCAAAACGGAGTGAAAGGCCAAGGAGGGAATTTACACTCATGGTCCCTGCTGCAGCATTTACTGAGATATAGTACTTTTTGGCTTTGCAAAAGCAGTCAGCTTTCAAGATGGAAGGCCGATTAAATGGGATTACCTTAGTAATGCAGGCTTCCTCACGCAAAAAGTTCAAATTCTTGCTTAGTAAAATATTCTCATACCTCTAATTTCCCTGCAATCTCTTACTCCTCAGAAGACATCGTTGGCTGCGCTAGCATCATGATCAAAAGGCTTTTAATGCTTTCTAGCATTCAGGGGAAAAGCAGAAGTCTCATTTTATCCAAAAGGTAAAAAAATGCTTCATACAAAAAATTTTATTGTCAGTGATAAATGCAACCCTGGATTTGTTCAGTCTATTTGAGACTAGTTGTATCAGACGCACTAACGTTATTTTCCCTGGCAGGTAGGGAGCTCAGGGCAAAACACTTCTATTTCAAAGACTTTCTGTGCTGCAGCACCATACACTGTATTTCCAGCGTGACTGGCCAGACCTCACCATTTATTCTCAAGAATCCGTGACCTGTTTGGAGCCGAAACTCACTTTGATCCTGCAGGAGCGTGTGCTGCGACTACCCTACTGTGTAGGGGCAGCAATTCTATTTTTTAGGTAGTAACTGATATTCAGATACGCTTTCTATTTTCTCCTGAATGCTACTCATCACACATTTACCATACTACACTGTATGATCAGGCTTCAACGTACAATATCTTTTAGAAGGGAAGAAACAGATTGGGGAAAGAGTTGAAAGATCATTTCTTTCTATTAATATTTAAAACCCCCTACATTACAGAGCACACCACACCTTCCTTACTCTCTTGTGAACACGTGAAGTAGCCAGGCAGGTTTTTGAAGGTCACACTGCATTATTATGGGTGAAGCTCCAGAAAAAGGCCAAATTGCAATGTTTCTGCTATCGTATGTGGCAATATGTATAGCAAGCACATGACCTGTACCACAGACTCTCTAATTCATAAGTTTTTGAGAAAAGAAACATACTTTAGATAGCTCCATGTGTGTGCTTCTTGGTTTGGGGTTTTTTCCTAACTTACACTTTATCATTTTTTTCTACGCAGGCTCCAATAGAAAAACTGGAAGAAACGCGTGGCGCCTCCTGTTTCTGGGGTAAAACAAGAGTAACACAAGTAAGTTTATTGAAAAGCTACAGCTTTGGAGGTCATGGTTAAATACGCAGATAGGGCTGAAACAGGATGACAGGTTAAAAGGGAGGAGAAAGCGGAACGCAGAACCTGACTATACCCACGCTGCCCCTGTTCCTTCACTGCCAGACGTTCATCCCGCTCGGTCACGTTCCAGCCTTCCTCAACCAGCTGCTCCGGCAAACAAGCCAGCGTGCTGATAGAGTGGCACAAGTAACCCAAGAGCCTCTCCACAGTCTTTCCTACCTCACCATACGTCGGTGACTCAACTTTCAGAAGGCTGAGCCAGTTCACACCACTCGGGAACACCGGCATCAGCACTGGCACGGGATCACGGAGGCACGAGGATGACTAGCAAGCCCACATCCTGACCACGCGGGAAGAGGTTTATAAGTGCATGACCAGGCTTGCGTGTTCTGCTTTTCTTTCTTACGCCTGGCCCGAGGAGGAAAGCCTCCTGGATTAACTTTTAATAATATTTAATTTCCAAACCACATAAGGCGCTTGCCAACGTAGAGCTGCTGAAATTTTTGGGGAATTATATTGCGCATTTATAATTTGCTCTCTTTTGGCTCCGTGCTCTTTCTCTGCCTTTTAGCTGTCTGCTGCTGGTTTGTTATAAAAAATTCTTTCATTTCTCTGTATTTGTATGATTTGAATCATAGGATTCCATGTATCCTTAGTTTCCAAACATTTTGTGATTTCTCGTATGCTATGAAACCATTTTTTAATAAATACGAATGTCCTCTCTCTCACCAGAAACCTTGCACCAGCCAATGCTACAGAAGAATAGGAAAGGTCTATGAACAAAATATCGAGAGAAGATGGAGAAAAACATTGCAAGTAAAATGCCTTGTGAAATTCCTACTTCCTGGGACATTTCCACATGACATTTACTCTCAGCAGAAATAGCACAGCGTAAATTCAGTAGCCCTCATTTAAGTAAAAAAGTTTGCTGCAGAAACATGACGTTCATTGTAAGACCTGACTTCCTGCTGCAAGAAGGTTTGCAGACACGGGCTTCTTAGGGTGTGTGTGGAGAAAAATGGGGAAAACTGATGAAGTGGTTGACAGGCAGAGGCAGACTGTCCTTTCTTTGTCTTCTCCCAACAAGCTCTTCTCAGCAAAAGACAAAACAAGAAGATGAAAAATGGCTTGTGGTTATGGGGGCAGGTAATTCTGAACCTCGTTCCTTCTCCTGTTCTTTGCTAGACCAGACTCAAGCGCCTCTTTCATCCAGGAGCTCGTTGGAGCTTCTTCCTCTGTCCTTGGGTCTACCAAACCACCCACCTTGATCTGACACCTTTTTCTCAAACCGCTCATACTGAAGATGAAGAACTTTCAAAAGTTAACAGTACCCAGCAGATGTTGGCTGGCATTGGCAAAGGGATTTAAAAATCACACTGGAAAACAGAGAGTGAATAATGAAGGTCATAATAAACAAAACTGAAATTCCAAATAACACAAAAAGACACAATAGAAACATTTCACAATGCTTCCCTTTTTCATCCCTTACTCAGCTCTTGTTTTGACACAGCCCCTAAATATTTACATGACTAACACCACAGCAAAACCAAAAATCTTTCTCAAAACACTTACCAAGGACCTCTCTCTCAGAAATCCGACCTTTGCTGACTATGGGTAGCACAGGTGAGCCTCTTCCAGCAAAGGCAGCCTAGAGGAAAGAAACGAGCCTTTTTCACGAGAATCATGATGCAACTTGCAGCAATGATTTTCCAGTCCTGTGGCAAGTTACCCAAAAGGTGGCACCATGGGTGAGTTTTTAGAAGGCTCCCCACCACTTCCACAAGACCTTGAATATCTTGTCTTTAAATTTACATTGTTACAGCTAGCAATAGGCAATCTTGACTTAAGGCTGTGTTGTAAACTACCTTATCTCCTCTTAACATCGAGACCAGAATTAAAATTTTCCCCACAGAACTTGAGAGGGGCAAAATGCCAGTATACTGTCACTGAAATGCTTGGAAAATGTGCATGAATTTTGACAGCTTTTTTCTTTGGAACAATATTTATAAATTATGAAAAAAATTATTGAAATTAAATGTTACAAATGTAAGTTTTAAAACTTTTCCTTTCAACAAATCCAAGTTTATTTTTTTAAATTTAAATGCTTCAACTTAAACATTGTTTCCCTTGAGACAAAAATTGTCAACCGTCAGGTTTTGTTTATATTCTGTTCAACGTAATTTCTGACCACTAATGAAATGAAATATGCATTACTTAATTTGCTTGCGTGCTTCCCTCCAGAGTCCACTGTATGATTTTTGGAATGCTGATCACTTCATCATTTTTTTCTGCACTATCCATAATGCTGCTGGGGATCCAGACAGAGAGAAATTTAAGCAAAATTAAATAAACTGTAGAAAGCCCAGTCTTGCAATCACATTCTGCACTCCTGTCTTATGTTTTACTACAGTTCCCATTCTCACATTAATGAAGCACGTTCTTTATTTTGTATGTTTGATCACGCAGTAAAGAATGACTACGATCTACAGGGGAGGACCTGAAACAGGCAGACGTTAAAGGTTAAATCCTACCTCCAAGAAGTCTACGGGCTTTTACAATTTCCCTCCATGGAGATAGTATTTTGTCTGGCAAAGTACATACGGGTGCTTGTCAGCTCAGGGGCATTGAAACGACCTTCTGGGTAGCTCTTTAACCACTTGACCTGTCCTTTTTATGCAAACCAGTGCTGCCCTTTGCTTCTAGCAAGCCTCTCCTTAGTGGAGGAAAGCCACACAACACCTTCTCTGGGAAAAATTAGAAAATGAGACAGTCTGCGAGATAACCACCAACCCCAACCCCATTCCCAGCTACTCCACAGAAGACTATTTCACTCCAGGTATTGCCATTTCACATTTTAAGAACTTTGACTTGCAGATTGAATCTTAAAGGAAGAGTTCCTGTAAAGCGCAAACCCTGTTCTTCTCACTAAAACTTCCTTTCTGTTTGCTCTGGAAGCTGCTCGTCTGAATCTAAAACGAAAGCAAATGCTTTGCCCTCAGGGTTTAGTACGAGCCAAAGAAGAATGCAGAGTAAGTAGCAGAGGAAGAATATTTACAGATAAAATTTCATTTTTCGAAACATTCAGGAAAAAGATCAGTGAACTGTAGGACATACACAACTGGAAAATGAGATGGCCAGATAAGCAATAAACTACGGGGGTTTTTGCTGAACATGATACCAGTTTGAATTTGCAAAAATTAACTGTGAAATACAACACGAAAAACATGTGGTTGAGTCAAAAAAACAATAGCAAGATACTTAGCTAAACTTTAGCACCAAAAAAAATCCTTATGAAGAATATATTTATAGAGGCATTAAAGAGCATGTGTATAATATACAAACATAAACTTAATAAAGTCTCCTGAGAAAGCAGTGAAAGTGCTGTTGGTTGAACTGTAAATAAAAGCTGAAAATAACCTATTAATCACAGAAGATAACACACGGAGAGATAAACCTATACGCTGCACATGTAGAGATAAACATATACACTATGTGATCTGCGCTAAAGAAGAAGGTAACGTTCTGGAGATTAAATTGTTTTGATTTATTGCCTCAGCAGGGTTAATTTGTTTCATATACGTGGTGTTTGTCTGGGGTTTTTAATCAGTCTAGACAGTTCTCCAGTTAATTATTAAAATGCCTAAAGCTTCTGCATGTACTTCTTGTAGCTGACATAATGGAAACAGAAGTGAAGAGTTTTTCTACGCAATTCAGTGAACGTACTGTTCAGAGCATAAGAACAGGGACATCCTACCCCATTCTGTGACGCTTAAGAAAGGAAGTGCTGTTCAGAAGTTACGTAATTCCGCCTCAGATGCTGGTGTATTAGTGGTAACGTCCGGAAAAGATTAACAGTGAGGAGTTACGTATTCATACACATGCAAACAAAAATCATTCATCCTTTCAAAAGCCCTTCTTGCGCCTAAATACGGGGATACCGCCATCCCATTGTCCAGACCTTTAGATGATCGTTCAGTGTCTCCCACGCACCATGCTACGATCCCCACACACTTATTTTGCTCCTATATTTAAAAAGGATCCAGGAGGAAAATTATTTCCTGCGTTTAGGGCCACAAGTCACAATAGCCCTGAGCTATGTTCCTTATCTGTCGCAATCCTGGCTCCTTTTGTTTGCTGGGCTTTTTGGGAACACTTTGTATAGCATTACTCTAATCCTGTTCTTTTTCCTAAAACACTTCCACATTAAAAAAAAATAAATAATGGATTGTGATGCAGGAGAATTAATATACACTGTTAGAAACAAATCTCATAATCTAGGAAAAATCAATCGATTCCAGTCACCGTAAACAGGGCAGGTCCTGAACCCCAGAACTGACCACAGTCGGGCAGACAACGGAAGCGGGAACGTTCAGCAGCTGGTTTATGGTCTTTGAGTTTTTTGAACAGAAAAACAGGGATCAAAATTGTTATGAAAGCCCAAAAAGTGGGAGAGCATAGTCTTTTCTGTTCTATCTGCCTACAGGGCGAGGAAAGAAAAATTATTAAAACGTTACATGTCTGAAACGCATGCAGCTTCTCCTGCATGTTTCATGAAGTACTTCTTTGGCACACCAACTTTTCATTTAGTCTTTTTGGATCCGTTTTCTTCATTAAAACTGAAAGCAACATAGAGGGAAAGTATTTCCTTCTGTTTTATGTAAACAGTGGATGTATCGGAGTACACAGGAATTGTCAGACTCCCATATCCTGTCTCTGACAGCAGTCACCATCGCTGGCAGAAGAAAGCAGGTGACAGTAACGAGATATCCCTATCAACATGGAAAGCTGTTCCCACCATCTGAGATTCATTCATGCCCAGAAGATATCTATCCACAAAATAACTGCAAAAAATACAAATGATCTTGCTACCTCTACAAAGCAGCAGGCTGTTCTTTAGTCCTTTGGCTTTGATGTTACATAAAAATTCTTGACCTTCTGGTACATTTCAAAAAAAAATCTCGTTTCTCCATCACAGCACAAGATCCCATCTCTTGCTCAATTCTATTGCCCAATGATAGAAGACCATTCTTTTTCCCAGCCAAGACACACGCACTTCTAGCGTGGGACTGCCAATTCCCGTAAACAGAAACAATTTGTACGAAGTTACTACTCTACAACCACCCTCAAGATACAGCAATGAGGTTCAAATTATGCGGTGTGTTTGGTCATCATCAAAATTCACAATAAATCGTTACACAACTTTCTACAGAAATGTACCAGCAATATTGAAGCAGTTTCCCTTGTATTCTCTACTTTATCGGTGACTGCCTACAGGCCTTTAGTGAACCTAGTGCTGCTTCTCAGCATCAGACAACCTAATTTGGAAAAAGTCATCCTGACCTTCCTAAAATGTCTCTAATTTTTAAGGCGGGCTGTGAAACCAATCAAAAGAACGATTTCATTTTTTTCCACAGCCCTGGTACTCTGTTTACCTGTAAGAACTCATGTCTTCTCCAAAGTAATTTCAAATGTTACTTGAAAATGAAAACTGAAAAAGGAGAGTTTTCAGTGTGAGGGTTGAATAGTCCCACTGGGCAAACTGCAAAGAAAATTCAGCATAAAATAAGTTTAAATAAGCTTTGTAATAATATTGTCCTTTGTAAACTCATTTAACTTCCTCCATCAAAAGCTTCAAAAATGTTGTTCTCTGATATCTGAGGTCACAAATCCAATTTCTTGTGACAAAGTCATAGATTTCAAAGAAGATAATGAACGGTTACAATGAAAATGTGTTCTTGTATTAAGTGGGAAACAAGTGACCTTGTAGAAGGATTTAGATGAAACTTTGGAGTGAGATTTCATTTTGCAGTTCACCTTAGTACCAGCTTATGTTCCTCTTGTTGCTGGCTATTATTACATCAGATAATTAGAACACTAGTATAGGATTTCTAAGTAAACCTTTTTCTTTATCTTTGGCATCCAGTCCTTCTATGCCATTCAAAAAAACCTCAACAGAGGCTGGATTTGATCATCCAGCACATCTCAACAGAGGCTGCTCTCTACAGACCGGATTTGGTGTAGTTTGTTGTATAAAAAACCACCGTGTTGGGATTTCCACAACTTCTATCAAACGTCCCTTTCTTCACAGACTTCCCTTTTAAGAAGTTTTCACATATCCAAATCTTAATTTTATTTTACAGATTTCATCCTATTGTATTGGCTTCTAGCTCAGTGGATTATACTCAATAATTTGTCTTATTCTTTATATCTCTAAATGCAAAACTATAAGCAACTACAAGTTGATTTTTGGGTTTTTTTTCCCTCGCTTTTTTTCCACCACTTTTCTGAACTAATAATCCATATCAGGACAGAGATGAAGGCCATGTCACAGACGACTGTGAAAGAAGAGGGACGGCAAAGAGAGAGGCCACAAAGTGCTCTTAAAGTAAAGGGAAATAACACAGTTAGTATGAGATATACGGGGAGCCAGCACAGAGATGCAAATTTCTAAAATGACTTGCACTGCCAACTGTTCTGTTTAATAAATAATTAGTAACTGACTAATCTACTTTAATTTTCCAAACTAAAAACAACGTGAAGACTTATTACACAACAGAAAGAGGGGAAGTATAATGTTTATATTCTTTTCACATAGCAATATCACCTTATGTGCAGTGTGCATGCAAAATTAGATGAATAAAAGAAAATTAAGACCATATAAAAAGAAAAAAACTGTTCAGTCTTTTGGGATATTGGATATCTGCATTATTTTCTCCAGAAGTATCTTGATTAATTCAGGATCCCCACAAAGGAGAGTCTTACTATGAATCACCTCGAGTTTGGCTGGCTTTCACAAGGCCACAGGAATGTTCCTACTCCGAAACGTACATTTAATTGGAAGGAATTAATCAACTGTTTAGAGCAGAAGAAAAACACAATTGACTCCATCTGCTTGAGAGCTCAGTACTTTTTAGGATACTTGGCTCAATAGTAAATTGTCTTGTAATCGTTCGATGAGTTCTTCCTAAGAACTTGAAATACCTTCAGCATAAAGACAACCGGATTCTCTCTCTTCTGTTCTTCTTTCCCTTCTCTTCTCACTCCACGTTCAACAGTGTGAACTTGGTGGTATACATAGATGTTGCTAACTATTGTCTAAGAAATATTTATCCAGGAATCCTAAAACAGTTACAAATTTTGCCATTAAATTATTCAAGCTGCAAGCTTTCCACAAAGGAAGGTTTCTACACTACACAGAAGTGTAGTCGTACCTGGCAAACCCCATTCTTTCCAGAACAGGAATGGGTTAAATTTTAATGTGTTATGATGGAGGCCAGTACTGCAGCGCAATCTAGTCATCCCACAATGAAAAGGAACACCGCATTGCAACACAAAGGTCTCTGAACAGCCTGTACAACCGTCAGTTGATATCACGTCAATGCTAATTAAATAGACTTGACACAACTTTTGTAAGAAGGTATGGAGAAGGATGTCTTAACTTGGGAAAACTTGCATAGTTTTCTTGAGTAACATGCAGTTTTAGGAGGTATCCAATTTATGTAATGCTTACCAGTTCTACCTGGGAAAGAGACAAATATTACGTGTGTGTACTCAAATCTGAAAGGAAAGGAAAGTTAATCTGCTTGAATGCCGTAGAAGTAGCATGTAGTAAATGGATACTGTGAGAAAGAAAAACAAAGTATTTGTACAAAGTAATTCAGCTTCCAAGGCAGAAAGATTCCTGGTGCCTGTGGTGAACAGAAAGTCACTAAGATTACACACATCATTACAATAATACAACTCTCTTTTCAGAAGAGTTGCTAGGTGGGACGTAACTAGTCAGGTGCCTCATTGATTTAACAAACTCTGCAACACGAGCACATTAAAAAATATAGTTATCACTTCACTGATCACAAAAATAATGTTTTACATTTATTTTAAACAAAATAATATTTATATGATCTTCATTCCGTATGTCATTTAGATAATTCCATTGTGCTGTCTTATGTGGTAGCTACCCATACAGTGTCATCTGGATGTTTTCCGTAGGAGCAGATTATTCACTTGAAGCCAAGGATTCTCCACTTTCGAATAGGTAAGAAGGACAGATCAATAAACTCTTCGCATGCAGCACAGTACTCCCGAGTTCATTAGGCGAGAGTGGATAAGACAAGTTTGGAGCAAGACAACTCAGTGCCATGGTTTGACCCCAGTCGGCAGCCAAGGCACACCCTTGGCCCACCCACTCGCTCACTCCCCACCCCGGTAGGATGGGGGAGGGAATTGGAAGGGTAAAGGTGTGAAAACACCTGGGTTGAGATAAAGACAGTTTAGTAGGTCAAACAAAAGCTGCATGCACAAGCAAACCAAAAAATAAGGAATCCATTCCCTGCTCCCCATCACAGGCGGCTGTTCAGCCATCCCCGGGAAAGCCGGGCTCCATCACGCCTAATGGTGACTTGGGAAGACAAACGCCATCCCTCCCAACGTCCCCCCTTCCTTCTGCTTCCCCAGCTTTATATACTGAGCGTGACGTCCCACGGCATGGAATGTCCCTGTGGTCAGCTGGGGTCAGCTGTCCCGGCTGTGTCCCCTCCCAGCTCCTTGTGCCCCCCAGCCCATGGCTGGCAGGGCGGTGTGAGAAATAGAAATGGCCTTAACACTGTCAGCCCTGCTCAGCAATAATTAAAACAGCCCTGTATTATCAACACTGTTTTGGTCACAAACACAAAACAGCACCGTACAGGCTACTACAAAAAAAAATAACTCTATCCCAGCCAAAATCAGTACACTCACTGAAAAAAAAAAAAAGTAATCGGAACAAACAAAATACTTTAACAAGGTACAGGTCAAATATGCAATCAGAGTCAGCTCAGCCCAATTTATAAACCAGGTTGTTATAAGCCCTGAAAAGAGAAAAACCTCAGAAAGGAGGGATGGAGGCAGTCCCTCTGAAATCACTGTCTACTCAACAATTTCCACTTAAGGAAAGTAAAACATTATCAAACGCTAAGGGCAAGTACTTCACAGTCTTTTTCGAAATGAATTTTTCCTGTGAAAGCAGACATACACAGACACAAAGCAAACAGCTCTCAAGGTTTTAAGCCAATCATTTTTTGGACAGGAGGAATTCAGTGAACGTTTAACAGCGCACACATTGCATTTGAGATAGCTGAGCATTGAAAGAGATGACAAATTGCAAAAGGACTTCTGAGTTCACAGGTACAAAGGCGTTTTCGCCACGGCACGGGAGAATTCTGTTCAAAAGGACAAATAAGAAAGCTGAGAGAAACGTCGGACGGTTCTTGTGTGAAAGGTGACCTCAAAGCAGGTACAAGGTCAGTAAGAATCCAATAATGCAGGCAGTGAATTGCAATGAAAATTACAGCACTTTTTCTTCTCGATAAAAAAGGACAACAAACGCAGCTTCAGAGCACGTACTGAAAACATGACTTTCACAGTGACCCAGGTGAGAGGAGCACATGGCTGTTCAGAAAAGTGCTTGACAGCTTTTTTTTTGGGGGGGGGGAAATGTTTGTGAGGTAGGTCTTGGCCCACTTAAACACCTGATACTGGAAAAAAATGAATAAATAATTTTTAAAAAATCAAGGACATGAACAAACAGGGCCAGTAAAAGTATCCTTGGGGCTTTCCTTCCTGTCTCTGTTTCTAGAAGAACCATAAGCTATTAGTTTACACGATGAAACTATTTTGGCCGGGCAAAGGAAGAGCAGCGGCCACCATGGTCTGAGGCACCGCACAGACAACAAGTGGAGCAGTTGTGCGTGCATCAAATACACCAGGAAGAGGTGACTCCTGGTGACACACCAGGCTAGCTTCCACTTTGAGCAACGTGTAGGGAGGAACGAAACCCCCGAGGGCAGAAAGGTCAGCATCACGTTGGATCCCAGTTGGAGTTCGTCACGACACTCTCCAGTCCGGCTCCAACCTCTCTCTTTCCTTTGACCGGATAAAACCAACCCAAACATCTGCAGCGACTAGAGAGTGTAAAAGCTTCTCTTACAAGTGGACACACCGGCAGGGAAGTCCAAGACATTGTCCGACAGCGAAGCAAGGAAAGTGTCATCTGAAGCAAGCGAGTTCTCCATGGGCTGGAAGCACGTGGGACAACAGCCGGGTACGGTCCGGCACTGAATTTTGAAGGTGGCTTCAAGGCAGTAGGGGTTCAGAGTGACCGTCACAGCCCGGAGGGTAGTGTGAGGTCCCAGTTAAAATGATTCGGCAGGTGTGCAAAAACTACTGTTAAGTTGGAGGAGCAAACACGTCTCCTCTGTGGAGAGCAAATTCGTCCTCCAGTGCAGTGAATCTACTTTGAGGTGGCTTTCCGGTTATCTGAGCCGTTTGCCACTTTAAATACTATAAACCAAACATATTTGTTGTTGAAAAAATTCACTTAACGTACAGTAGTTCAAGGAAACGTCCAGCAAACCTCAAGTGTAAAACAACAGCACTAAGGACTGTGAAAAAAAACAAAAGTCAGCTGCTGCAGTAGCAAAACCAGTACAGTTTGTTGCCGTTTCTTGGCAGTGGAGAGTTCCGACACCCACAGCAGCGACAAGTCCGCGGGCATCTGCCAAGTCGCTGCTGACAGAGCTGCTGGCGGTGTGACATTCTCAGTTCCTGGTGTTGCTTCCCCAATATCTACAGCAAGTGCTGGTACGCTGCAAACAAAACTGAAAATGTCTATTAATGTTTATTAGCAGCTGTATTTCAAAGGATGAATCATCTCTTGGCTCCCCGAAACTCTGAGTTAATCTTAGCCACTCCTGCACTGACTCATACTCAGTGCTGTTATTATTATGGGGACTCCAGTGAGATACTCCAGTCCATATTACTAGTGCCATAACACATATCTGATTCATCCCAAACAGCATACTGCCAGCGAGCACGGTATGATCCCAGGATGTACGGGACAATGGAAACATAAAATCGGAAATATTTTTTTTGAAGGATTAGGAACTGGACAAGGCACTTGATAGCTCTCGACAATACATGGGCTGTTTGAGTGATTTAGGTTGAATTAGAAGGTACAAGAGCCCTCCGAATCCCTAAGGAAACAGAGAAGGAAATCATTCACTTGTGGGTAGGGCATCATCAACCGGCAGCTTCCTCATTCGTCCTCTTGCCTCCAGAAAAGAAGGGGAAATGCACTCTGACCCCAAGGGACCATTTTCACCATTCGGGTTTCTCCAGAACCCTGAAGAACCTATTGTAAATGTGCGCGTACCTGGTGATGTCTCCACCGAAGGACGTTGCTATGAGCCTACCGCTATCACGTGTCGCAGGTGCCTACAACAACACCCAGAGCAAGGCGGGATTGTCAGGCTCCACGCGCAAGGCGTTACAGCTCCAGAACTTCCCTGCTAGAAACATGTCAAATACAAGGTGCTATTCCTGAAACCTATTAGTTAAATACCCATTTGCTAAGGATTTCAGAGACGGTAGAAGTAACAACGCGGTAGCGTGATCCCTTAATGGACTATTTAGCTTCAGGTTACAAATATCCTGCCGTGACTCCCATCAGGAGAAGGTTTGTATCCAGGTCACAGGTAAAACTGTTCCTACCCAGCTCTAGAGCAAATCGATGATGTGGGCTGCTGCCTCTACTCAAAAGTAGGCTCCCGCTCCCACGGAGCTCATTTTTGGGGTTAGGGTGTTTTGTTTTGTTTTGTTTTGGGGGTTTTGTTGTTGTTTTGTTGTTGTTTGGGTTTTTTTCCCAAGGGACCTTTCCCTTTCCCATTCCTCCCACTAACTTTAACAACCAGGAAACTGAACAGGAGAATAATCCACGGGTCCATCAGTGCGTAAGCTGGGGAGGTCACCTGAATTAAAACGTCCTCCTGAGCTTGCTTAGACTGCAAAGCGCACACCCCTTGGAAACTGAAAATATCTGAATGTAAAATATAACAAACCAAACCAGCCTCACTCTATTTTTATTGGACATGGAGTTGGGAAGGGTAAGACAGAGAGAAGAAATGACTTCTTACTCTTAATTATAAAAAGACACTTTTCCCTACTTCTCATACCTCCCCCTTTAGTGACCGACAGGTCAAAAATTTGCTGCTGAATTTAACACCAAGTGTGACTACCAGGCAGGATAGTTCACCTGCGTCATTACACTCAATATTTACAAACATAGTTATCATAGAGGATAAACCTAATTACTAGTAATCAGCCCTCTTCCCTCTCACAGTCAAAACCAGACTTAATTTTATTTTATTCTAAGAAGTAACCTTCATTGAGTCTGATGCCTTGTTCTGTGCAAGGGCCATAGGGATGTCCTCTCATGCTCCAGATCACTCAATAACCACGTTCAGTGTTCTTTATAGCCTGCCAAAGGCTAATCCAGATGGGAGAACTGTTTATGCAGACTTTTTGTGTAGGAAATTTCACCTTAGAAAGCACGTCAAAAAGAAACTACAATATAGGAAGGTTTGAGTTACTTCGCAAGTTATTAATCTACACAATAATTAACCAACCCTGTTCAAAGCAGAGAATATTTTCATATTCTAAAGCAGTGCTACTCATGAAATCTCAGGACCTTGGCTTTTTTTATGAGTATTTTTAAACCCATTTTTGTTCCTATAACTTATCCATAACTGCATCTGCCTTTCCGATAGCTCTACTATGCCTCTTACCCTCGCCTTCCCCCCTGCCGTACACCAGAGATGCTTTTTTCAGAGAAGGCTTTCTAAGCTTTCCTTCTCTTTATTTTGCTCCAGTGCCTATTTTTATTAACTATTCTGATGACTCTTCCTTTTACTTACCAGCTTTTAAGTTGTTTCCTTTTGCCCTTTTAAGTTCACGTCTTCAAAGCTCTGGAAAACACCAGTTTTCTGGGGTTTTTAATCCAAAACGCTTTTTAGGAGGTCCTGGGACTGGGAAGATTATTGCTTCTCTCCTCACAGCACACAGCTTCCCCCTTCAAATTTTCCTCTCTTATTTTCCGATGAAGCTTTTGACACGTGAACAAATGAGAACATATACAAGTCTGTAGAATAAAAATGAAAAGGCCCAGATGAAACAAAACAGCAAGTGCAATGTAAACTCAGCCAAATCTTGCAATAATGTAGCACGTAAACGTGAATACAGTTCATACAGAAAAATTAAATAAGACGACGCATAACTGATGTAAAAGAGGCGTGAGAATCCAGACCGCACAGAAGTCGAATAAGGCAAATCAGGATTTATTCAAACCCTCTACCTTATCCATCTTCAAATTTGAGATCACAGAAATAAATTATTTCTTGTGTTCTGTTTCTCTTTTCCGCCTGACTGCACAAAGCCAAGATAAACCTGTTCTGTAAAACCGAGCGAGAATCGCGGTGACCTTGGTGATGGATCTGTAACAATTGTGTTATCTATACAACCGCGCTTGTACTCACAATATTCAACTTACGTACAGCGATTCTCTTGCAAGTGACAAAACTCATCACCACCACCGTTAGATGAGATAAGAAAGGACAGCTTTAAGTTTGATTAAAATTCAATGATCTATTTTAGCACGGCAACTACGCGGGACCCGCGCCGGCACGGCGGGGGAAGCGGGGAGAGGAGGGGATGACGCGGTGCGCTGTGAAGGACAGCAAAGAGCGCCCGGCGGGCTGGCGCCGAGCTTGCCAAGTCAGGGACACACTGTGCGCCTCGGCCCCGGGGACCGGGCTCTCGCTCACCCCACAAACCAAACGAGACAAATTGCTTCCAAGAAAAAAAATTCAAAAATTCAAAAAATTGTTAAAAAAATCTATTCTGAAGGCAATCAGGTAAGACATTTCCCACACAAAGTTCATATCTGTTCTGTCCTATTCAAAATGCTGAGGAATAATTGAAAATCATCTGGGATTAAATCCTATTTTTCCCACCCTGACTTTTAGATACAATAATGAAGCTCAACCCTTTCTGGGCCACTTTTCTATGCAGTTTGCTCTGAAGAATAAAATAATCCTCTCTCCAACCTCCATATGATTTTTGAACACAAAACCCCACCCCTTTTAAAGCTTTCACCGGGCAATGCCAGTTACCTCATTTTCCACTGTACTCCTCCAGTCCTACTTCCAATTTTATTCCTGGTGTATTTAATTTAAATACTGGAATTATTGTCACTGGCTCACTAATACTGGAATGCAAGGTCTATGATACCTGTCATGCCCAATGTGTCACGTTTGGCTCGGCTGACAATTTTCAGCCAAGTAAACCCAGTGCGGGCTCGTTATCTCTACTTATCTTTGATTGTAAATTCCTCAGGGCAGCCACCGAGACCTCAACAAGGTACTGAAATCTGCTAAATACACACCAGTAGCCAGACTCTACAGTAAGTTTCCATGACTTCACTGATTGCCGAACGTTTTTCACTACAATAATTGCCGGCCAGCTGGGGAAGCTCCTGAACACTGTATCAGCTTTAGAAGCTCATATAAATTTAAGGAGCGCATTGAAACTGTTCGATAACCTAGGTAACATAACCACAAATCCTACTGGGCACCAAAATACTAAACATATTTGCACCAAATCTGCGGTTGTGGGGATTAACCAAACACATTCTTTGTTGGCTATCTCCCACGCACCGGCAAGATGTTCTTTCCGTCAGATCTCAATACGCTTACGGAGACACAAAACACACAAACCAGCTGTATCGCCCATCAGCAACGTACCTGTGTAAAGCACTAAAAGCCTCAACGCTTCCCTGAAACCCGTACAGATTTGGCTGTGCCAACCAGGTGAGAAATAGGCCAAAAGGACAAAGATAAACCTGTTCGGCCTCCAAGACCGTAGCATCGGTTTTGTGCGCTGCTACAGCAGGATGAAGAACTCAGATCAAGGCCATGACGTGCTGCACGGCGACGAGAGATGGTGCCTTCTCACTGAAGCTCCCCTCAATTTTTTTCTGCTTCCCCAAGGCTGCGGTCAAATCAAGCTGCAGGAAGTCAAAGTTTTCACATTCTGGCTTTTCATTACCACCACACTCAATTTGGAGCATAACAGCTTACAAACGAATGAATGGGATTTTTAAAGCAGAGTTGAGTTTCTGTCCCACTGTCAGATTGCGTTCTGCAGCAACCATCTGGTTCCCATCCATTCCTCAAAAAAACCCCAAGAAACTTTCTATCACTTCTGCTTCAACAATTCTACAAACTGAAATCAGTAGATATAATACCCTAGAGATTCACTACGCTCTTAATGCCCGATAGAGTGTACCATCAGCAGGTTTGCTGCTGACACCAAACTGGGAGGGGTGGCTGACACACCAGAAGGCTGTGCTGCCATTCAGCGTGACCTGGACAGGCTGGAGAGTTGGGCAGAGAGAAACCTCATGAAGTTCAACAAGGGCAAGTGTAGGGTCCTGCACCTGGGGAGGAATAACCCCCTGCACCAGTACAGGTTAGGGGTGACCTGCTGGAAAGCAGCTCTCTGGAAAGGGACCTGGGAGTCCTGGTGCACAACAGGATGACCATGAGCCAGCAGTGTGCCCTTGTGGCCAAGAAGGCCAATGGCATCCTGGGGTGCATCAAGAGGTGCGTGGCCAGCAGGCCAAGGGAGGTCATCCTCCCCCTCTACTCTGCCCTGGTGAGGCCGCACCTGGCAGCACTGTGTCCAGTGCTGGGCTCCCCAGTTCAAGAAGGACAGGGAACTGCTGGAGAGGGGACAGCAGAGGGCTACAAAGACGATCAGGGGGCTGGAACATCTTTCTTATGAGGAAAGGCTGAGGGACTTGGGTCTTTTTAGCCTGGAGAAGAGAAGGCTGAGGGGGGATCTCATCAATGCTTATAAATACTTCAAGGGAGGGTGCCGGGAGGATGGCACCAGTCTTTTTTCAGTGACAAGAGGGAATGGGCACAAACTTGACCACAGGAAGTTCCATCTGAACATGAGGAGGAACTTCTTTACTCTGAGGGTGGCAGAGCACTGGAAGAGGCTGCCCAGAGAGGTGGTGGAGTCTCCGACTCTGGAGACATTCCAAACCCGCCTGGACGCCGTCCTGTGCAACCTGCTCTGGGTGACCCTGCTCTGGCAGGGGGGTTGGACTAGATGGTCTCCAGAGGTCCCTGCCAACCCCGGTGACTCTGTGATTTGGGCATGGCACACTGACCATGGTTTGATCTTTCTTCTTTTCTAGCTGCATGTTTACCTTTTCAGGTACTGGGGAACACAGGTGGGGGGAGCATATTTTAATTAAAGTCAGGAAAATGAAATCACTCGCATTTTACAAATAAGATCACTCACCTTCACTGAAAACTCTCAAGCACTGTGTGCAAAAGCCAGCTGGAGCACACATCAGTGGACAATTTTTATTGTACTGATTAGATTGTTTATACTGGTAAGAGCGAGATATCACCAGGCGCCGTATGCAGAAATTCCTAGATGTCGGAAGAGCTCATTGCTGTAAGGTAATGGCCTTTTCCTCCTTTTTGGGAGAAAGAAAAATCACCAAATCCAGTTTAAATGTGGAAACTTTTCCTGCCGTGTATTGATCCCTGACACGCATAGAAGAGCATTTATAGTTCCACTTGCAAACACACTTTCCTTTTGCTTGACAAGTGTTTCACCTCCAGTCCCCGCCTTCCTCGGTTAGAAGTGCTTTCGCTAATTCTCTTACAATGACGCCGTCAGTATGGGCAGAACCAAGTTAATTCCACAAATGCAGTAAAACCCCCGAACGACATGCACGGCATACTCGGAAATCCCAGTTTCTGTTGTTTAAGAGCATAATCCCGCCTTGCTTCTACACTTGTAACACGGAGAGCAGTTAATAAAATGTAGAGGAGTGGATGCGTTATCAGGCCTCTGAGAATTGTATACGCAGACAGATGGACAGGTAGCCCAGGAAAGGACCACAGGTGTCTACACATAGAAATTGTGACTCTACGATAACGCACGGAAGTCTGTTTTCAAATATTTGGTGAGTCCAGTTCAGACAAAAAGTGGCATTAACGACCCCGTTTGTATAATTCTATTTTATCAGTCCAATAGTGGTATTTTCAAAATATAACGTTGACCATTTTCCTCCTTTGTAAGACATGAAAACACAGTTGCTGACTGCTTATGACCGGAAAACGGTAAGTGAAATTCTACTGAAGAACTGGGATAATGCAACTACATTTAATTTGCAGCCTTATATTCTCAGGAATTTCCCTTCTGGCTGGAAGAATAACTTCTCTTTTCTGCTCTAAGATACATCGATACGTTATTAGTATTAAATACACATTGTGTTACAGTAATTTATTACTTTATGATATCGACAGTGAGCTAGAAAATTTGAGTGCCTAAAGATGATATCGCATCTAAATTTTAATTGGATATTTGCAAGACTTTGAAATATTCTAAATACGAGTGCTTTCAGAGTCCTGAACTTTCTTTTGAATGTTTGCACGAGTTTCGCACAAATGAAAACACTCTGATCTCACAAACAAGCAAGTAAACAAAACTACCGTTCCTTGGCCACAAGAAAACACTTCAAAGAGTAATAAAGATGCAAAGGTTATTTCTTGACCTAAAAATGTACTATTTAATCAAAAAATATATCGGGCCAAGGGCACCAACATACTGACCTTCACTGCCACAACAGGATGCCTACGGAAAACATCCCTGCAGAAAGAGAAACTGAAACGCAGAAACGAGCATATTTTTGTCCCCAACTTCTCCCCTTCCGGTACACCCGGGACAAATCCCTCTGTGTTTGGAACCTCCTGTAAGAAACCTGAAACTTTGAGAATGGCAGAGTTTCTCACAAAAGGGAATGTTAGATTTCCTCTCCTAAGAAAGGATCAGAAAGGGGGGGAAAAAAAAATAAAGTTAATGCAGGATCTGTGTTGATATGGCCAGGAATTTTTTTGCTTTAAATAAATTAAGAATAGTCTTATGTCATTCCCTGGTGTCGAGGTTTGGGCCAGATTGGCCCAATCAGGTGGAATGACAGATGCTCTCTCTCTCCTGCTCTGCTTCCGAAGGGAGGCAAGAGAGAGAGAGAGAAAAAGAGAGACTTAAGAGTTTAGAAGGAACTAAACTACTTTAATTAAATATTCATAATAAAATAATAAAAAGAAAATAATGAAATATAACAAAACCGTATCAAGCTCCCAGGATGACAATCACGCCACCAGCAGGCGCTGGGGAAGTCCCAGGCTGGACTCAGTGACGGACGGGAACTGGATTCCGGATCTGGATTCAGGATCTGGATCAACGGCAGACGAACAGACAGAGTCCTCCTCGGACACCGGCCATTGGAGAAAGAGCTGACCCTTTGATCCCTCAGCTTTTCTACTGAGCAGGAGGCAGATGGGATGGAACACCCTGTGGGTCAGGTTTGGGTCACCTGTCCTGTCCGCTCCTGCCCGCAGGGGTGACCCCTCTACGCTTTTCCGCTTCCCACCCTCCAACGGGGCACACAACAAAGTTGGCTGCCCTTGGCTGTGACAGCAATAAGGATAAGCAGGAGCCTCTCTGCATCCCATTCCTTGGCATCACCTATAAACATGGGTCTGATCACTCTGAGAGCCAACAGTTTCTGCACAACATGCTGGTAATTTCAGCAGTTAGAAGAGACCTAGCTAGAAAGTAAAGCTAATGAACAAAATTGGTCCTGTTTGACCTCAAACCAGGACACCTGGTATTTGCATCTGCTTCCTTTCTCAGGGTGGTTCCATAGGGCCTTTGCTTTCCCCAGCAGCCTCAGCCGGCCTCGCGGTGCCACGGCCTTCCAGAGCCGCAGCTGAATTCCATGTTGCGTTACAGACAGATAAACCTCTTCTGCCTCCAAAGGTGCAAATAACAACTTCTCCGCTATTTATACGCTGTTTTTTGAAAGTCTGAAGATTCAGGTAAGACAAGAATAGTGTTACACAAAAAGTTTGTAGGTAGATTAATTTTTTTATTTAGAAAAAAAACAACAAACAAACCAACAAACATTTATTCCTAGTTTTTCTGGCTGGGGTTAAATCACAAGATCCTACAGGACAGGCTGAAAAAAAAAAGCAGTCTGGCAGAACATGCACCAACATCTTATAATATCCAAGGAGGTCTGAAAAATGAAGTCTCTGGATGCCTCTCCGCTGTTCAAAGCGATACCCACCCGCCTTGCGAAAGCCCTTTTAGGGAATGCCCAGCCTGAAGATCCATGCGGATCTCCTGCAGGTCCTGTGTGGAAAGCAGTGCTCCAGCCCTCTCCAGAGCCCCCCCACCTTTCCCAGCCCTTTGGCACCTGCTCCGGTACGGAATGCCAAATTCTCACCAGATATCTGCTCGAGACTCCCTACAACAACGTGTACAAAAAGCTGCGGTTTTGTCAAAATAGAGGATTGTGATTTTGGTATTCTCCCAGCCACGCTGCTGGATGAAGTACAGGCTTTCCAGTATTTCCATATGAGATTTCTACTACATCTCCATGATTAAGGAGTTTTAAAAACCAGAATACGGCTTTGTGGGTGCACACGAAATTCCACTCCCTGATGGGCCAGAGAGAGCGATCCGTCTTGCTCAATGAAACACACTGCAGCAAAACTCATACCGATAGGAACGCTTCGGAAAGGCATCCTGTTAAA